>JAULBS010009557.1:0-11196 GCA_032355785.1 Symmetromphalus regularis | reverse complement strand
GCTCCCCACTCTGTATTTCCAATAACCTTTAAAATGTTAAGAGCCTTTAAGCCTTTCTTTTTCACATATTTTAAATGTGGTATAAAAGAAAGTTTTCTGTCAAAATTTTCTCACATATGTATTTAGAGGAAACCCGATGCCGCCACATAGGCTACTCTTATCGATAAACAGCAAGTGTTATTTTATATACACCGTCCTACAGACAGGACAACACATACCGCGGCCTTTGATTAACCAGTTGTGGACCACTGGTTGGAACGGAAAATAGCCCAAACTGCAAAGGGTCCATTGAGAAGGATCGATCCGACGACCGACCAGTTCATAGGCAGACACTCTACCGTTTGAGCCACATCCCGCTCCCCAGTTCGACAGGTAGTAACGTGAGTACAAACTAGACCAATACGTAATCAAGTTAATTATGAATGAAATAAACATTACAGATTTTAAACAGCAGAATTGCTTTTAAATAAGATGTATTTTTACTCAAAACTAAATGACCAATGATGTAAGTCCACATCATTTTATTAGAGATACTCACAACCTTATTCTTAGTGTATTTTTAACGCTAAATAAGTGGCTAAATCCAGGCGCGGATGCAGAATTTTTGAAAGGGAGGGTCCAAATGTGATGGGTAACAGGGCTGCCGGAACGATTGAGACATTGGCGCGGCAGACTAGCGATGTTGAGGTTTAGTGGGTTCGGGGGCATTCTTCTCCGTGAAAATGTCGAAATGTAGATACTGGAAAAACTATTTTAATGGCTTCTGGATAAATTATTGGGGCCCCAGTTCCAACGGGCCATGGGTAATGTTTAATTTTCACGTCCTTCCACTCACGTCCTTTTCACGTCCTTCCACTCACGTCCTTTTCACGTCCTTCCACTCACATCCTTTTCACGTCCTTCCACTCACGTCCTTTTCACGTCCTACCACTCACATCCTTTTCACGTCCTTCCACTCACGTCCTTTTCACGTCCTTCAAATCGAGAAAAGGTGGGGAGAGGGTCAGCACCTTTGGACCCTCCTAGATCCGCTACCGAAATCAGTAGTTTTTTTTATGGCTTTGAAAAATATAACGGAAACGGATTAATTTTGTCAGATTGTTTTGTAGTGATTTATCGAGATCAGATAAAAATTCTGATTTATATGCACAAAGAAACAAATCTGAAAATAATGAATGACCACAGTTCCAGTGGGAATAGTAACTTTTGCTATGAATGTCCTATTCCTTAACGTAACTGTACTTTTATGATAATTTACCTTCTTATTGATGCATTGTCAAATGGCGGAAGATCGTATCATATTTAACTTTTTATAGTTTCGTGTAGAACAGACATCTTTATTTACACTCAAATCATCATTAATATTAGGAGTTGTAAGTTTGCAATTTGAATCTGTTATGTATAGGGAGTGGGATATAACTCAAAGGTAGAGCGCCCGTCTAATTACAATTTAATGTTATAGGACCACAGTACCCAGAGAACATCCTACAATCCTGCCACTCTACAATGAAGTCAGGATAAAGCACTGGCCGAATGGAGCAACACTGGCTGTCAAGTTTCAGGGTTCCGAAGAAGACTTGATAGAGATAGCGGTTTTAACACCACAACCAGACTCCAGGGCCTGCGTTCAGAACGAAATTGCTAGCTAATACCATATAATGAGTCGACCAAGAGGTAAAAATAAAATATGCCATTTGAAACCAGGAATCGAAATGTTTTCATCACTTTTCCACAAGGTTTAAAAAGCACTATTCAATCAGAGTATATGCTGAAAAGCACTTCTAAAGTATTGTAGACTATCTATAACAATTGCTAGACTAAAATTTTGAAAAAGGGATAACTGCGTAAATATCTTATTTAATATACAGTTGTTTTCCCAAACCTTAGCGCAATCAGCAAAAACGTGGTTGCTTCGTTGTACTTATTTTCGTGATTGTATCCAATTAAAGTTCAAGCACGCTATCCTGGACACACACCTCAGATTCCTCTGTTTGCAAAAAACTTATTTACCAGTTTTGTTATAAAGTGAATCATTCATACAGAATTGTTATGACAACTAAAGGCTCTGTTATGTTATGTTGGCCAATAAAAGAAAAACAACACTGTACTTTTCATTTACTTTGAAGCATAAAATTACAATATAATTTTATTCCTCGAAATATATACAATAGTTTGTTTTAAGTATAACTTATATTAAAAAAAAATCTACAATAATTATATTTAAATAATGTTTTGTTTATATTCAGTTGTTTTCGATACCAAAAAGGCGGGAAAATCCCCGATTGATCCACTTTAACACTGGTAACTAGAATTGAACTCGCCCCGTGTTACTTTCGAGTTCGAGTGTGTTCGTAATTACCGTCACGCGAACTTCCGATTTAAAAATAGCTTCGTGTGGCACTAAATATCTTTGATCTTTGGTTGGATAGCTATAGGAGATGACATGTAGATGGAATATGATGATAGAATATAGAAATAGCTTATAGACATAAGTCATACAAATCGTATGAGGTTGTCATGGAAACAGACTGAAAGTGAGAGGGAGAATTTATTTAAGGTGGTAAAGTATTTAAAAATCGTTATTTTTTTTTATAGATACTCTTCAAAACAAAGTAGGGTAATCTGAAATATTAATGTTAATATCAACTATTAGCGCGAACAAACGTTTTGACGACAGACATCCTAGTGGAGAACGTTCAGGTATGTTTATCATCTGGGACATGATAGAGAGACGTGAGCGTCAACGTCAAAGACCGCCGACCACGTTAGCTGAACTTGGTCAGGCGCTGCAAGAGGAGTGGAACAGACTTCCTCAAATGGCCACTGGGAGACTCATACGCAGTACGACTCGTCGACTGAATGCCTGTCTGTCACATTTTTGTGGTATAACCCACTACTGATAACAAAACGTCAACTTGGAAATTTCACTTCTGACCCCAATCGTCCTTCAAGATCTTTGGCGGTCATAAAACCTACTGTAATACTGTACTATCGGTTGTAATGTTTGCCCAATTAATTCACTATTATCATATAACCATTCCCCGCAGTTAATACACCTTACAAGTTTGGCAATTGTAAATTCTTATTAAAGTTCCTCAACTTTTTTGAAGATTATATATCGATCGAATGGGAAAATGACATTATACAAGTAAAGTTGAATTGCGGAAGTAATTAAATTCAATTGTCGAGACGCAGCCATAATTTGTATTTATTTATTTTATTACTTTAAATTTACTGTTTATCAAGTTCATTTGTTTTTGTAAATTATTTGCGAGGAGTCGGAAGTTACTTTCTTATTTTCAAACAGTGTTGGTCTCGTTCAACAAGATTTCTTAAAGTTACTGTATCAAGCCAAATAATCTGAGGTTTCGTTAAGCCAGAATACTGATGCGACCGAAAACGCGAAGACTGAATAGTTTGATGTGGATTTTGTTGTTCCGTCTTAGATTGCAACTATTCACGACGGAATAATGAAAATAGTTTGATGTGGATTTTGTTGTTTCGTCTTAGATTGCAACTATTCACGACGGAATAATGAAAATAGTTTGATGTGGATTTTGTTTCGTCTTAGATTGCAACTATTCACGACGGAATAATGAAAGATTCGGTTTACTACTCCGTTTAGAATAATATTAATAATTTCGGAATGGGGAAATAGCGTGTATTGTGACCCTTTACTGCAACTTTAATAGTGCACCTTTAAAATGAAAGTGATTTATTATTATTATTTTAAATTGTGATCGTGCATCTTTAAAACGTAGAACGTAAGTTTTTATTTTTTTTTAGTTTTTTATTATTATTTTTTTTAAATTGTGATAGTGCATCTTTAAAAATGTTTGTATTTTTTTTTTTCGTTTTTTTTCTTCTTGTCTAACCGTAATACACTAACATTTCCATCGGACACAAAGTCGTTTTTACATAGCAGGATTAACTAAATCTTTACAATGTTTTCTAAATCCTTCACTACATAATAAACAATAATAAACTCATTGCAGTATACTGACAATCATTAATCATTGAATTTTTTTTTTGAATTTGTCTACAGAGTACACGTACGTGAGTTCAATAAGTTTCTTCCTTTCATTTCCTTTTCTGTTAATTATGCGTCTGACATCTCATAATAGGCGTACTCGCTGACATCCATTTTGGAAACATTGCAGCTTGAATAGAACAATTACCAGTAGTTTATATAGATGTGTTTTTTAGTACAGTCATAGCACATGATGAAAAGCGTTAATGCGTTATTACTTACTAATTAGAGTTTCTTTGCGTTTGTTAATTTACAACAATCTGATTGGTTGAACCGTGCTGATGATTTTGGTGTTCACGTGCAGAAGAATCAGAACAAAAATCTCGTAGATCAGTCGATTTTAGAGTGTCTCAAAACAAGTTTATTTTTCTATACCCCACGGATGGTTGGTTGTATTTATTTTCGTGCTTATATCCAATTAAGATACAAGCACGCTGTCATGGGCAGACGGGATAGCACATACCACAGCCTTTGATAAACCAGTTTTGGACTACTAGTCGGTGTAAGTTGTATACACCTACTCCACTTTGCGGACCACTCACTCAAGGTTGGAGCCAATACTTAGATTAAAAATCCCATGCTTCGACTGAGATTCGATCCCTGTACCTACCCGCGTCGCGTCCGATAGCGTAACCACTGCGCCACCGGGGCCGGTATATCAAGTACAACAAGTTAATTTTTTCCATGACCGACGTTTACAATACCATCTTTTTATACTGGATAATAAATTAAAGGTGCAGTAACACAGTCACATTTTGTTACTTTTCATATATTAGTGATAAACAACTACGTTAATAAATCTCTACAAATACAGTAAACTGGCTTCATATTGAGCCAAGTGCCACCCGGATAGGACATTACATAGACCTGATTTTTAAACAAAATATAGTAAGCCGGCTTCATATTGAGCCAAGTGCCACCCGGATATCACATTAAATAGACCTGATTTTTAAACAAAATATAGTAAGCCGGCTTCATATTGAGCCAAGTGCCACCCAGATATCACATTATATAGACCTGGTTTTTAAAGAAAATATAGTAAGCCGGCTGCATATTGAGCCAAGTGCCATCCGGATAGGACATTATACAGACCTGGTTTTTAAACAAAATAGTTTTGATAAACGGGTATCTGGTTCTAGGTTAGGAAAATATAGGGGTTAAAGTATGGATCCCCATCTAAAAATACCCACCTTTTAATATGAATATTTGAGGAGGGTAACAGGATTAATATTTTAAATGGTTATACAATTATGTAATTTAGCACAGATGATTGTATTTGTTTAGCCTTCAACTCTAATGGATTAGTCATTTGAAGGTCCAACATAGTGGCCATTTTTCAAGATGGTCGCCATATTATTCTATTTAAGTCCGTTTTTGACACGAATGCACACAAACACACATACACGCAAATATACACATGCACATGCTAACACGTATATACACTCAAACACACATACACACGAAAACACACATACACTATCAATTATTAAAATACTATTATCGACATTTGCCTGCATTATATTCGGATTTAGCATACTAATTTTAAAACAACTTCTCACAAATAAATAAATAAACGAATTGGAAAATGTCGATATTAATTTATAGGTGCAGTTTTATAGTTGCACAAGGTGGTAATCTCTTAAACAATATACCTATGTTTAAATAAATGTTTAAACACAAAGAACGAAATATTACCAGTTAATGCAATTTACTACCTGAAAACAAAACTGCATGGGCAAATAATTAAAAGTGCCTATGATAGGAATTGGTGGCAGTCCTCCTAATAATATTTATGTTGAAATTATAGTATATTATCAATTAAATTGACACAACATATTGTCAAGGCAATCTATAATTTTGGTGCCCATATCTTGGGAATAACTTTCATAGTATGGTTGCGCACCATTACAATTTGAGTGTTGTGAATTATATTTTTTATGATTTCAATTTACTTAGATCTTTAGCCCAAGTTTAGGTTTAAAAGGATTAGTTGCGTTGCAATTATTTATAATTAATATCTATATATGTGTGTGTGTTGTGTGATTGTGTGTGTGTGTGTTGTGAATGTGTG
This sequence comes from Symmetromphalus regularis, assembly GCA_032355785.1. Lineage (NCBI taxonomy): Eukaryota > Metazoa > Mollusca > Gastropoda > Neomphalida > Neomphalidae > Symmetromphalus > Symmetromphalus regularis. Next base: position 5,095 of record JAULBS010009557.1, on the reverse strand, counting down.
TGTTGTGTGTGTGTAATTGTGTGTGTTTGTGTGTGATTATGTGTTTGTGTTTGTGTGTAACTGACCCCTTATTCATTTATCTGAAATAAAATATGCACAATCGTTGTTCATCAAATAAATAAATAAAACACAGACACATATTGTTTTGTACAGATTTATTACTCATTGCCACTCCGGTACGAAAATAATGCATTATTATTTTAACCAGCTTCAGTTTCCTTACCAGAAACAAAATAAAAACAATTAAAACAGAACTGTAGTGAAACAAATAAAATCTGTAAATTACATTTGCTAATAACTCGCCATCAGCAATATTTTGTGAATAGTCGTAAAAGGGCTGGGGGTAGGGGAAACTGGGGACCGATGAACCATATACTGTTCTAAAATTGGTTCTAAAATGCATTCGGTTTTAAATGTCGTTTAGGAGTCTTAATAAAATCAAAAAGACAATATGTTTTTTTTATTTTATTTTTAGAAAACTAGGGCGGCTGTAATTTTTTATTTTATTACTTTTTATTATTTTAACTTACTAGACAACCAGTATTATCAATTTAACAGACTTCTACGAGGTAAAGACCAGGCAATTTGAAACATAGTTGTCTGCATTTCTTGTGGGAAGAGAACTCCCTAACCACGGTCCATCTCCGATGTTTGTACACGAAAATAATTATTTCTGGGTCAATCAAGAGGGCAGACAACTATGTATATTGTTGATTTCGCTATTTTTCTGGTCTAGACACATTAATAATAATATTAATAATAATTAATAAATAAATAAATAAAAATGTAACTTGGAGTTATATGAACGCTTCCAGAGTGCTTAAATCTAAGTGAAAGTTTTAAAATTGTCTCAGTCCTGTTCTAGACGGATTAGCATATTATACAACCGTTGTTGTGCGTTTAAATGACCTTTGATGCAGGGGCGTTGGAGCCGGGGAGGGGGCTGGGGGCCTGCAGCCTCCCCAATAATTTAAAATTTTAATGTTATTCTTGTATTTTTTGGTAAAGTCAGTTGCTTCTTAGTATTAGCAGCCCCCCAATATGAATTTCGTTCCAACGCCACTGCATCCCCAGTTATATGTGTATGTCTCACAACTCAATGAAACATAACCAAGCTCAATTGCAAGTACACGTACATGTACATAATCACTAAATAAAACCAGAACCAAACAAACGCTCATCACATAAACAGTTACCAAACACGTAACATTATAAAAAGTTACATGAACAATCAGGGATAGAAACTAACGCTCGCCCTTTCGCCCAAGGCGAGTAAAAATCGCTGGGGGAGGGTGGGGGGCGAGTAAAAGCTTACTGACGCTAGTTCCCCGGGGCCAGTAGATATTTTTCCAAATGGGGGGGACTAGTAATTTTTTGTGGGGTCGAGTAAATTTTTAAGGCTACTAGTCCCCGAGGCAAGTGAAAATAATTTCTTAATTTCCACCCCTGAACAATATGACAAACATTAACATCTAATTACAAACATAATACATACAAAACTATTGGAAACACTACAAAAGACATATGTAATAATACTTAAATGTGTACTTGAAGTAGTGTTATCAGTTTCATTTTAAACATACTGTCAATTTTTGAACAAACATTTTATAAGGCAAAACAAAAATACCTGTGTTTCCTAATACATGCTAAAAAAAAATAAGGTAGGTAGGAATGTGTTTTTTTTCTTTCTTTTTTAAATTAATATTATGTGTGAAGTAGAATAATTAATGCTTTACTTTTCACATATTGTCATGCTTAGAATGCTTTAGTAATAGTGGTGACTTAATATCTAGTTACAGCAGGCATTTCTTCACATTGACAGTCACGACAGCTGCAGCCATGTTGATCTGCAGCCATGCTGATGTTGCTCATTGGCATAGCTTGGGCCTTTTTTCTAGTGAGGCAAACTTTATATTTCTCGTATTTTAATCAACTTTTATAATATTAATCACATTAATTTTTTTCTGCAAAAAATCTAATGAGGCAGTTGCCTCATTGCCTCAAAGGAAGCTACGCCACTGGTTCTTGGAAGTGGTTATCCTAAAAAAACAACGGCCGAGAATGACCGATAAGACGACGGACAGCTTCACAGGTGGCACTCTACCGTTTGAGCTACATCCCGCTCCAAATACGCCTTACAAGTTACTCAAAGTATTTTGCTAACCCCTTAATTTTGAATTACTAGTATATAAGTTCAAAAAATATGATCTTAAAAAACAATTAGCATTAAATTCAGCCTTAATTAAAACAATTAACTTAATTATGTAATCTATTCTTGTCATCACATACTGAAAACATGATGTCACTCTCGTGAAGACTGATGTCAAGAAGCTATTATTATAAATCTGTTCAGCTATTTTTGCTCTATTATGCAGGATGCCAGTCTATGTCATATTCATGACATCACAGACCTAAAATCAATCATATTCTGATCACCTTTTTTTGGAAATATTTGACTAAATATTATATCAAATTAGATAACATAATGTGTGCATACCTTAGCAGGCTTTTTTTTTTTTTTTACCGCAATGTTTGCCATTGTAATCATAATCTGGTCCAATCCTTTGGTGACCCTGCCCCCACGTCATTCTTATGTGCCTGCTTAGAGATATCAGGGAATTCTTCCACATTATTTAAATTTTTAATTACCGTGACATTTGTTTTATATTCACTGAGGTTCAACATAATGCAAAAATAATATCAAAAACACTCGAATTTAGTATTGTAAACATGATTGGTAATAAATTTAATGGTATGTGCACATTATTTCTTCTAATTCGATGCAATAAGTAACGTTGATCTAATTTACCAAACATTTACTTGATAGAAACATTTTTCATAAATAAAGTATGAACTGAAAATAAAATCCTACAGACATGTAAACATACGACATTTCTCTAAACCAGATTTCCCAACATAACCTAGAATGAACCCCAATCCAGTTCATCACTTCAGACATGTAAACACATTGGCATTTGATTATTATATATTAGGTCTCATTACAAACTAACATAATAATTTAAAACATTAAATTATTGTAAATAAAAAATATATATTATGTTCATTTTGTACAAGAATATTTTAATAGATAAAAAGCAAGTAACATTTATAGAAACAGGTGGATTCAGAAGCAGACAAATCGTAGAGAGTGGGGTGCAGGGTAGGGAATATCATATGCACACAGTGTACCTCATTTCCTTTAAATAATTGCATTGGTAGTTTAATACAAAAATGTACAGACAGGACTTGCTGTTTAACAACAACACCCAAGCACATTGATTATTCAGTGGCTATTAGGTATTTTGAAATATATGGTATTCAGAGGAAACCTGCTACAAACACACAGGTAACTCTTTCCAAATAACAGCAAAGTATCTTTATACTAATACCCGGGTATGTGCTTTCCCATGGACAAGAGAATTAATACCATAGCCTTTGGCAAACCAATTGTGGACCACCGGTCGGTGAAAGTGGTATACACCTATAAAGCTTTACAGTGTACTCATTTTGGATTCAAGTAGGTATCAAGATTAAACAGCACATGCCTTGATTGAGATTTGATCCCAGTACCTACCAACCAGAATGATGTTAATTAACTGGAGTGAGTGAGTGAGTGAGTGAGAAAGGCAGTCAAGTCTGTATATCTGATCATTATTTAAAGGTATGCTTTATTACATGCTTTATTATGTATATTACATATATGTATACTATGAATAACAAAAAACAAAACATGAGAAAATTAATTAATAATAATAAAGTGTTAATTATAATTTGCAACAAATGGAGTGTTTAATTTTTTTTCTTTTCTTTTAAATTAAAAAAAAAAAAAGAGTTAAAGATGATCGCACAAGAAAATACTCCAAGACTCCAGCCCTTGAAATTCATAGTGGAAATGATCAATGATTCATAAAAACTGCTGTATAAATATTTTACAGCAGCACTGTATTGCCCTCACAAAAATTGAAATAGTTTATACACAATACAAAAACAAATTTAACTGCCATTGGAGAGTCATAGCAAAATGATATATATGTAGCTATGATAACTGCTGTCATAAATTTGTCTGAATTTCAAGGACTGACATCCTTTCATAGATACAAGGATTTCATTTCATAAAAAAATTATGACAGCACCAGGAAATACTCATCCTTTAGTAGGCATTTTTCTGTTCACTATCCTTAGAATATAAACCATTGTATTCAACAAATATCCTTCAACAAGACTGGTTGTTAGAAAAACCATCTACAATTGGATTCCCTACAGAGACAATTATTTCTATATCACCATTATTGGCAGGGAAATGTCATTACAAAATCAGATATTATCATCCATAGTTCAGAGACTTGTTTGTTTGTAGTGTTAGAATGATTCACATTTAAGATAAGCGACTTTCCCTTATTCACTTGAGTTCAGTTGTTCACAGCAAGGTTAAGCTAACCATGGGTAAGTTGAATATTTAAAAAAATAATTATAAATAATTGCAAGAAGTTATAGAAGAGATATGTTGAAACAAAGATTATTATAGCCAAAGGTATCCATAATGAATCAAATCAGAAGAATATTTGAACTTTCTATGAAGATATTTTAAAGAGAAATATTCATCGACCCGATGGTAGCTTAACAATGCTTTGAACAACTTGGCCCTGACACTGGCATAAACAGGCATTAGTTGAAGATTTCAAAACCAAATTATAAACCATTGCAAATTGTTATAGAAGATATATGTTGAAACTTGGTTTATTATAGTCTAAGGTATCCCATAAATAATCAAATCCGTATATTCGAACTTTCTACGAAGATATTTTAAAGAGAAATATTCATCTACCCCATAGTAGATTAAAATTAGAAGTATGTTTGAACTTTTTATGTTGAACTTTCTATGAAGATATTTTAAAGAGAAATATTCATCTACCCCACAGTAGTTTAAAATCAGAAGTATGTTTGAACTTTCTATGTTGAACTTTCTATGAAGATATTTTAAAGAGAAATATTCATCTACCCCATAGTAGATTAAAATTAGAAGTATGTTTGAACTTTCTATGTTGAACTTTCTATGAAGATATTTTAAAGAGAAATATTCATCTACCCCATAGTA
>JAULBS010009546.1:0-11196 GCA_032355785.1 Symmetromphalus regularis | reverse complement strand
TGCAGATTACACTAGCAAGCTATTTGACGTCTTACAGGCTAATAATAGTCTATCTTTATTTATCGAAACGAGTATTTGGAGCGCTTGTTTTGACCGTAAGAAAAATATCGCTGTTACGAAGCCATTCGGCACTCTTCGGGATATTACAATATCTTGTTGAAAACAGAAATCGCTTGCTAACAGATATCGATAGCGAGTTATTTATTCGAACTTTATTTATCCAAACAAGTATGTCGAGCGCTTTTCGTTGGATTTTTGATTTTTATATATATGTTTTAAAAATGAAATTCTTCTAGCCATCGGGCTAGTGGAAAGTGATTATTTGGTAGCCCGACCGCAAAAACCACTAGCCACGGGAGTCGGGCTACCGTATTCTAGAAGCCCTGCATTTTGTGTATTAATTTTTAATCTAGAAATTAGCCATTTTTATACATCTGCTCTTATGAAACTAGATACAACACATTAAAAATAAAACAGAATTTTTTTTTAAATTTAATTATTATTTTTAGAAATGTATTTTATATTGTGCGAATCAGTAGTTTATTGTTATCATCCAAACTAAACTGACATTATCCATTCCCCTCCATAATAAAATATTTTTTGTATACCTGTATATAATGCAATACCAGATATTTGAGATGGCCCCTTAAACAGCAAAACACAGAATATATTTTTAACTCTGCCTGTGTAGAAACATTGCTGTAGTTTAGTGAGCTCGGTTTGGTATCCATTGATAGGGATGACACATGAATTTAAATCTGCAGTTGTGTTTGTATTTTGAAATAATAAAAAATAATCCCTGAATACCCACTGCCAATTTTGTAATTTCATAATTATATGTATTTTAAGAGGTGGGGTGGGGGACTTATTCCTTTTTTCATATAAAGGTATAATAGCTTTTGTCTGATGTGATGACTTTGATACTGAAGACTTTTTGCAGATGTCAAGAGACTGAGATACGTGTCGCTTGTTCTGACCATGCTTTTTTCCACTGGAGAAACAGTCCCAGCCAATCTGCATGGTAGGAATTCCGTTTATTTTTGACAATTCTGTATGTCAAGTGATAAAGGACATTATTAAACATAAAGTTGTATAAGGAAAACAAACAAAATTAGTGAAAACCAACAGTAACTCTGTAGGAATTGTGTTATTAAAAACCAACAGGTCTCATTTTTCATCAGAATTACTAAATTCACGTGGATTCCCATAAATTTACGTCACAGGAATCCACAAGAAATTAATTATTCAGTCCTAAATGTTTTATAGTGTGCTAAGTAACTAAATAATTGAGAATATGATGCTAACAAATAATAAAATAATAATTATTCGGACATGGAAATTATATTTTCTAATAGATCACAGATGTTGCCATAACATTGAATGTTGGATTGCATGCTTATTTTTGGTTTGATGTTACAATCATCTAAATGATTCACATGATTTTCATTTACCAAAATTCAATTCCTGAATTCCCATAAAAAATCAACAGTGACTTACTTGAATACATTGTTTTGCAGAACATCTCAATGAGAGTTTCATTGGCTACGTTCTGGGTTTGATTGAGGATCCCCCAACCCCTGTGCATGCAGAAGAGGCTACAGACATGCTGATTAATCTTATACTAGCAATAAATCTCCACTTCAAAGACATACATTCCAACCTTGTCATGGAAACCCTATCCACAAAGCACAACTGTAGAGAGTTAACCGAGAAGGTTATGATTCTCTTTAACAGAGAAGGTAGGAATGAAAACGTTGCATCTAAGTGTAAAGAATAGACAGGTAGTTATGTTGTTCTTTAATAGATAATGTAGGACCAAAATTATTACAAAATTGTAAAGAGTTCACTGTAAAGATTACACAGTGAAGAGTTCACTGTAATTTGTAAAGAGTACACAGTGAAGTGTTCACTGTAAACAGTACACAGAAAAGAGCACACAGTAAAGAGTTCACTGTAAAGAGCACACAGTAAAGAGTACACAGTGAAGAGTTCACTGTTAAGAGCACACAGTAAAGAGTACCGTGAAAAGTTCACTGTAAAGAGTACACAGTAAAGAGTACATTGAAGAGTTCACAGTGAAAGGTTCACTGTAAAGAGTACACAATAAAGAGTTCTTTGTAAAGAGTACACAATAAAGAGTTCTTTGTAAAGAGTACACAATAAAGAATTCACTGTAAAGAGTACACAGAGTTTACAGTAAAGAGTTCACTGTAAAGAGTACACAATAAAGAGTACACTGTAAAGAGTACACAGTAAAGAGTTCACTGTAAAGAGTACACAGTAAAGAGTTCAATGTAAAGAGTTCACTGTAAAGAGTTTACTGTAAAGAGTACATATCAAAGAGTTAACATTAAAGAGTAAACATTAGAGTTCACTGTAAACAGTGAAGAGTTCACTGCAAAGAGTTCACAGTAAATAGTTCATGATTAAGACTTCACTTTTAAAGAGTTCATTGTAAAGAGTTCACCATAAAGAGTTAACTGAGAAAGTTACAATGTTTAATTTACAAAGTAGGATTAATGTCTAAATATAAAGTTATATGCTGGGTCTATAAAGCGGATGGAATTTGCAGAATTCACATTGTGAAATGGAATTTGCATTTGAAAAAGGAATGATTTTTCAGAAAAAAAAAAGTTTTTCTTTTGCCACATGCTGTAAAACTCATGATTTGTTAATGTATAGTACTGTTGGCAGTGTTAGTGTATGTTTATTTACCGAATTTATTTTGATTTCCACTTGTCATATTGCTCCTGTGCAATAGGGACAGTCATTTGCCTGTTTATTTTTGTGGTTGCACTGTTCGGCCAATCAGATAGGCCTAATTAACATTGCAATATTAGTCACACTGGTGATAAAAAAATAAAAAAAGTTTCATTTTGTTTACTACATGTCAACACTTATCCCCTTTTAATACAACTTGCACAACTATGTTTGATTTTATTTCGTTGTCGTAATTGTAACTTTTTTAGGACTAGTTTTCGTTCCACAATGCAAATCTATCTTGCATCGCTTTCTGTGAAGTTGGTTGGCTGAACCGCTCAATGATGTTACAAACAGCCTACTGCATGTGATGTCACATGATATGTAATGATGAGTAACTGTTGTTAATTGGCTGACTGCCTGCATTTAATGTCAGTTAAAAAGTCCAAAATTAAATGAAAACACCAAGAAACTTGCAATGCTTTACGTGAATGGGGACATTGAGGGTAGATTTAAATAATTACTTCTTACAGTTATTACTAAATTAAAGAGCCATAAATAAATAACATTTTCTCATATAAATTGTCAGAAATTATTTCAGTTAAGTTGCTAATTAAACATGTTTTATTCCTGAAATGGAAATGATACGGAATTCACAAAAACAAGAAAGGGAAAATAGCTTTTTTTGAAACGGAAAATCATTGGGTCTGTAAACGGTTCACAAAGAAAGTCATGTTTCTCTTTAACAGAGAATGTAGGAGTTTTAAAATTGAGAAAGATTTTACCATGTGATTAAGATTAGGTTGTGAGTCTCATTGTCATTAGCAGATGGGAGTGGGGGTGTTAGGGGGAGAGAACTCCATTCTTTACACATATATTACTTTTCTTTTAATGTATGACAGGATACTTGACTAGCACACTTTTTTCTGACAGAAATTGAATGTTGTACCACTTTATCAAATTCCTATATCCACCCCGGATTGTCACTTATGTTATTGAGTTAACGTTAAGCTGGGTTTATAGCTTATGATTTAAGGATTTTTGTTTCTTTGTTATACAGATGACCCACTGCGGATGTTTAAACACAGGCCACAGCCAGAACACTCTGTTATCAAATTTATGCAGGACTTGTATAGTAGCCATCTCACAGCTGACCTTCTGTATGGTAATGATGCAATTGTCTTGATTGACATAATAATACGACAACTGTCCGACCTACCAGCCGGAGATAATGTAAGTAACACATTTAATAAAGTGTATATGTGTTCATTTAGAAATCATTTTGTTAAAACATTTATGTTGAAAAGGTATATGTTGGAAAGGCATTTACCAAATCATACTTCTGCTTTTTAAGAATTATTTTAGTTAAAACAAAAAGGTATATGCTGTTGAATTCCCATTTTGTTCTGTCTTTATCAAGTTGGAAGGTTAGGCAATTATGTAGGTAATACTTTTCCATGTTACAGTTAGTGCTTAGGTGTACATTACAAATTTGTTTTTAGTTTTGTTTCCGACAAGTATTAGGTCAGTGAAAGTTTGGACATAGTTGCATCTTATGGGACCCAACATACCACTGACAATACAAGACACAGAGCTCTGGTTCAACTATGGTTCAAGTACATTTTATTATTTTGTTGTTAAGTTTTATGTAGCTTATTTTCACATATAACTCCATACCACAGTGTTTGATATACCACTCACAGAACACTGATTTAAGTACAATTCATGATTCTGATGTTATTTAACAGTGTGAATAACTTATTTTCACATATAACTGCTGTTGGTTTTTCAGACTAGAACATCATACCTCAGGTTGACAAAACTTGTGTTAGAAAACTCTAATTACCTACAAACGAGACATCGATACAGGGAACTGCTTTCTCTCCTATGTTCCATAAGCAAGGATGAGTTTTCTTTGAAAGAAGACAAGACAATTTGTACATCTTTATTAACATTAGTCAGCAGCAGCTGTTCATCAGTTCAGGGCACAATTTAGACATCGGGGGGCCCGAGGCACTTCAGGTTCAACGTAGACATTAAATTACATGACCAAAAAATATATAATAATTAATGCTAAACAGCCCTTAAATGGAGGAAGACTCCAGGGCCCCGTGTCATTCTAATTTCTTATGACCCCCCCCTCTCTCTCCTCCCCACACACACTTTGTTATTTCTTACAATATATAATTTTATAATTATTAAATTTCTTTAATAAAGAAAGTCATTAGTTTGGGGGGGGGGTCCTCTGGCAGGGGAGCCCAGGGCAATTGCCCCTTACAAATCCGGCACTGCATCGGGTGTTTAATTAACTTCTTGTTATGTTCATTGTTTTGTGTGTGCATTATTACTTTACTGTTTAATATAGTAAATATTACACAAATTTGGTGCTCTATAAAGTGAATTATTCCAGTACATTGCAATAACCATAATAGCTGTGTTGAATCCATCTGCCTCCAGACTGCATTAAAAACCAAGTTACTCTTGATAATTTTGTTTAGCATTTAGCTAACACATAGTAACTAGTTATTCTTCTGAGGTTTTTTTATAATATTAATTTTTTTTAATTATTTTTGTTTTAGAATAACTGGTTGAAGATACATGATAATTATTAGCTTTATCTTATGAAGGTAAAATGCCAGAATGTACTACGCTTGTAAAGTTAAATTGGGAACTCTGTCAGAATAGGATAAATGTGATATTCTACAGTATTTACATGTTATTCTTTTTATCCTGCAAATGAGGAATGCAAAAATAAATTGAGAATTCAGACAAAATTAGATAAGCTTGTTAGTATTTAAATTCATTCAGGTAAATGTTTATATATTCCTGTGTCCTTTTATTCAGTGTGTTGCTCTAAATGTGTTTTGTGCAATACTTTTGAATTTGAAACATTAATTGTTGTGTGAATTTGAAACTCTATAGACATGTTCTAATGTGCACTGGTTGTCAGTAAATTGATTTTATTTATGTTTTTCTAAATATTTTATTTGCTTTCCTGTTTGTTTAAAAATGTAACATTCCCCTTTAGAATATATGTTGTTATTTTGATAATTAGTCTGTGTGTTGCTTGTTTAATGTATCATATTTGTTATTTTGTCTTAATGAATTTAACATGTTTAATGTTGTTTTATTACACTAAAGGTGAAGCAGGCTATCTGGTAAAAATGCATTATTTTAATGTATATCATTGTGTTCAATCCTACCCAAGTTAGCATTTGTCACTGGAAATCATTACATTCTAAATTGACTGAAGCAGAATGTTTATTTTCAAATTGGCTATGCTAAGGAAACATTAAAAATGAACAAGTATTCTCCATTGTGAGCTTCTATTGGATTGTAAATAGATATATCTTCTGTAACCATATCATCACTATCTGTATGTACCACAGTGTGTAAAAATATTAATTACTCACTTTCTAAATTTCCCCCCAAAAAAATTTCTGATTATTACAATAATTTTTACACTTTAAAAAATAAATAAAAACATTGCAGCCATTTGTAATCCATTTCTAAACTAAAAAATAAAATTGTCTTGAGTTGTGACATTGTAATCGCTATTTGGTGGCCAGTAACCACAAAGAATATCTTGTGTAACTGTCATCACTATATTGTGCACTGTAACCAATCAGGTATGTATATATTTATATCTTTCCAAACTCACAAATTTAAAATATCTTGTGTATAGCCATGTCCTCACTTTCTAGTATATTGTAATCACACAAGTGTATAGATATTTATATTAACTTTCTAAACTTTCAAAATACAAAATGTAGTAATTTATATTAACTTTCTAAATTTGCAAATAAAAACATGTTGATGTGTAATTGTGTCATCACTTTGTATAGATATTTATAATAACTCCAAATCTGTGCAAATTTAAAATATAAAACTTCTTAATGTCCAGCTACCACAAATAATAATAATGTGGATATTTGAGACATCCTGTTTTGTTATTAAATTTTTGTTAGCTTATGTTGAGTTTGTCCTGTGTTTAGTGAGATTTTTGAGGGTTGTACCCTAAAACATGAAATAATGTTATCAAAAAATAAAATATGTGACAGTTACGTAGACACAGTATCAATAGGCACATTTTAATTCTTTTTCAATATTTTAATGGTTTTACATCATCAAATAATAAAATATGTATGTTGGCATACTCCTATATAACACATTCATTTCTTGATTTACAGTATACAAATCATTAATACCTGTATGTGTTGACTCTGTGCAGTGTTTTTAAGATTCTACAGGATAACACAAATCATTAATACCTGTATGTGGAGTCTGTGCTGTATTTAATAACATTCTACAGGGTAACATACAAATCATTAATACATGTATGTGTTGAGTCTATGCTGTATTTAATAATATTCTACGGGGTAACATACAAATCATTAATACCTGTATGTGTTGAGTCTATGCTGTATTTAATAACATTCTACAGGGTAACATACAATTCATTAATACCTGTATGTGTCTAGTCTGTGCTGTGTTTAATAACATTCTACAGGGTAACATACAAATGATTAATACCTGTATGTGTCGAGTCTGTGCAGTGTTTTTAAGATTCTTCAGGATAACACAAATCATTAATACCTGTATGTGTCGAGTCTGTGCTGTGTTTAATAACATTCTACAGGGTAATATACAAAACATTAATGTGTGTGTCGAGTCTGTGCTGTATTTAATAACATTCTACAGGGTAACATACAAATCATTAATACCTGTATGTGTTGACTCTGTGCTGTATTTAATAACATTCTACAGGGTAACATATAAATCATTAATACCTGTATGTGTTGAGTCTGTGCTGTATTTAATAACATTCTACAGGGTAACATACAAATCATTAATACCTGTATCTTGTTGTCTCCTCTAGCACTCAAGTCCACAATGTTGTTCTTTTGAGGGTCTACACTGTTAATATAATATTATTTTGTAATGGGTTACACAAAATGAAATGGCTTACTTGAAATATCTGAAACATTAAGTACATTGACCCTAGATACTTAACACCGTAACATAGGTAATTATTTTTTATCATTAAAATTATATATTTTTAATTTCTTGCAAATCCAGTGTATTTCTAGCCCGGTGCTTATAAAGCTGTCTTAGGTGTCCAGTCTAAAGCATTTAATTAATTGCAACACGATACATGTATGATATTATCAGGTTGTAGTAAAGTCCTGGCCTCATGTTTGTAAATCCTTAAGAGCATTGACTAAACACTCTTCACTTAATATCGTGACTCCCACACAAATATAATGTCTAGACTAAATGTTTTATAAGCACAGATTCTGGTGTTTGTAATAGATCAAAATGAAAGTTACATGGAATGTCAAAGGTAAAGGGTATTTGAATATGGATAGAAACTAGATAAGTACAAACATTATCTTTGAACAGTATTTTATTACAAATATAGTCCAGCTGATGATCAATATAACATTAAGATTTTGTATTTGTCTTTTACTCCTATTTACAATAATCACAGCAAACATGAGCAATAATAACATGAAATTTATCAGAAAATAATTACAAAAGATAAAAAGTATGTATGTATACCTAAAACCCTAATCACCTAGTTTGCAGACATGTTAAAATGTTAGAAAAATATGAATTGTGTCACCTTGTTTCATATAGTAATGTGTACAGATTGGCCTTTGTTGTTTCAACCTATACAAAGAAAAGAAAAAAACGTAGGACACAAGGAGGCAATGTCCATCTCTCGTAATAATGTTTCAATTTAGCTTGTAATTTAAACAATTAGTGATTGCTTGAATTGATATTGAAGTTACATTCAAGAAGTATTATAATGTTGGGTAGGATAGAAACACCCAGTCATCATTTACAGTGATTGAAAATTATGCTATTTATGGATAGATATGTAATCTAATATGGTTTAGTGTGGTACAAAAATGTGCAATCATGACTATACAGGTCTTCAAAGGTACAAAGTGCAAGTAATTTTAATTAAAATGTAATTAATTCCTTGTCCTTTTAGCACTTTAAAATTTTACACTTCAGAATGAAATGAGAATGTCTTTGAGGTCCTTGTCATTGCTTATCATGTCACATTAGTAAACCATGCATTGAAAGTTAGCTCTGTATGTTTGAACACCTGGATAGACTGCCTCGTGAATGAATAGTACTTGTGTTTCAGTCTGTTCCAAAAGAATCTTTTAGTCATCAGTGTCGAAAAACATCATTAAGTCAAACAGTCTCCAGCCATCTAAAACTGTTAAAGCATTTCGTTTGATGGCTTCATCAGCTGATAGTGTATTCATAGTACATGTCGATGTTTTCTTGCCTGTGCTCATTGTTTGATAATTGAAAGACTTGCACATCTCTCCTATCTGGAGACATTTCACAGCACAGGTGAGTGGTCGGTCAACCTCCCACTCTGATCTTCCATCATGTGAAAAGTTAAAACCTGTGACCACTTTGTCGATTAGCTCCTGAGCACTGAAGACATCTTCCTTGAGCTGTTTGTTACTCATTTTCTTCTTAATCCGTTTCAGATCTTTGTCATTAGGTTTTTCCCTTAGCAGCTTGATGATGTCTGATAAATCTGAAATGTCACATTTAAAACTTTGTCCACATGCAGATCATTTTAACTTTTCTTTAACTATATAGATTAACAGCATAGTTGGATACAGAAATTATGAGAAGTGAGAGGTAGGAACAAAATACTAAGATAAATAATATTCAAATTTTGAGAATTAGAAGTAGAAAGCCAGTGTTAAGATACTTAATATCTAAAAAGGAAGGTTCTAAAATAAAGTAAGATTTAATATTATTGGGGGTAAAATAGTGGTGTGGACTGGTGAGTTGATAATTTGTGACAGACTGATCAACATTGCAGGGTAAACTGATAAGATAAATTAGTAGATTTAATATTAATTGAACCTAATATTAAAGGATCCTATTAATAATGTTAAGCATGTACTCATAACTGCATTTGCAGTTTGGGCTATTTTCCGTTCCAACCAGTGGTACATAACTGGTTTATCAAAGGCTGTGGTATGTGCTGTCCTGTCTGTGGGATCCCTTGCTGCTTATTGGAAGGAGTAGCCTATGTGGCGGCAGCGGGTTTCCTCTAAAGACTTATGTCAGAATGACCATATGTATGACGTCCAATAGCTGATGATCAGATAAAAATCAATGTGCTCTAGAGGCATTATTAAATAAAAACAAAACTTTACTTTGTACTCATAACTGAAAATGTTTCTTAGTCTATTCTTTTAAATTCATTTAAATACCAAAAAATGTTTGCTTTTTTAAAATAACTAAATTTCACCTGTTTTTTCCAAAACAAAAGTTTGGCAGTTTGAAAGGTCTAGATGAATGTTCATTATTGAAAGCATATTACTAAAGAATCTTAAGAGATTTGGAAAAGACTTACTTGGACAAATCATCAGACATTTTCTACGCTTGCTCATCTTGTGAGACTTTTCCTTGCAGGTGTCTGACTGTTTGCCATCACGGAATTGACATCTCTTGATCCGAGTCCTAATGCCTTTACCACAGGTCACCGAGCATGGAGTCCAGTGAGACCACCACATTTGTGGCTTTTCTGAAAACCACAACAAAATGATGGTTAAATTTTTTAAATGAATCTGGCCAAAAAGTTTAATTCTTCTTGCTGCTGTATTAAAGTCTTAAATTATTCAGTACAAGCAGGATTCACTGGCCACCTTTCATTGGTTCACTCTTAAGTTTGAAATGGAGGAAACTATTCAAAGAGCATGTACCCAGTCAGTTTCATATGTTGATATTTACAGAGATTGAAACTGACTGGTCTCCACATTACATCTATATTAAATGGATGAGTTATGTTTTCCAATAGTCAATTGTCAATTAATATTGATTTCATTCTAACATCTTGACAAGTTGTTAGATACTGATATTCAGTGTATGTTTGACATAATACTACATTACCGGTACTCTGGCACAGTGTATGTAGTTGTGTAGTCAGAGCAGAATGCAACTCATGGTGAAATGTCTGCCTACACTGCAATGGGTCATCAGATTAATTTCCTTCAGCAGACCCATTTGGGCTAATTTGTATCAGTCAATGGTGTAACCAAGTTTGTAGTATGTGCTGTTTTGTGGGAAAGTGCATAAAAAAAGATCCCCTGCTGCTAGTCCACAAGAATAGCTTATGTGGCAGTTGCAGGTTTCCTCTGAAAACCATGAGTAGGTAACATTTTGTTTGACACCTTATAGTAACTGTCATTAAACAATGTTTTCCTTTAATTTCATGCACTCCTGAAAGATTTCAAAACATTTTTTATAAACATTCAAAGGCATGTAATAATAATGTGAAGTGTTTTTTTCACAAATATATTTTGATTTCATATATCCTAAAGTGCCAAATTGCGTCCTCTGTCCAAATTGCGTCGTATGTTACTTCCGAATGAACAATGCTTGTGAATTTTAAAATATCTCACCACACACGTTGGCAATACAAGTCTTGATCACATAGATGTAAAAAAT
>JAULBS010009535.1:0-11196 GCA_032355785.1 Symmetromphalus regularis | reverse complement strand
TATGACTGTAAAACAAATATTTTTATGGACTAATTTTGCTTTTAAAATATCACAAATGCTTAGGTGCGCAGACTTTAGTGCCAGCAGTGTAATTGTTTTCTCAAAGCTCAATTTGAATGTCAAGACAGTGTCATTCAACATTATGATGTTCTCTATGGCATCGTCACAACCTTAAAAGATTATAATTTATATCCTGGAGTCATGTTTTATAAGCAGGAGGACTGTATAATTTTATACATGTTTGCAGCAAAAAGATGACCTGTAACCTCCCATTTTTTAAAAATACACCTTTATTTTCTACAATATTTATATTCGGGTGCCAACTACTTCGAACAATATTAAAATTTGACACTTTTAGAAGTGACTGAATACATTACATGCTTATTTAAAACAAAAGTGTTTGACAGAAAATCATCCATTTATGAAACAAAAGAAACTACATTTCAGGCCTGCTCAAATTGCACGAACGATCGTTTCATTCGTGCATCGGTTATGCAAATTTATTTTGCATAACTGATTTACATTTCGTGTAAAATTTGCTAAATAAAGTTTCTATATTATCTTTTCTATGAGTACCCTAACCCTGATTTCCAACAGGTACAATTATAATTACATGTAACAGAAATTACAAATACCAGTCTAGTTAGAATACTTATGTTGGGAAGTGTGGTGTATTCTCATTGGTTGTTATGATGTCGCTAATGAGAATTCCTTCAAAATGCATCCAATCAGAGATTGTGATGCTTCCGTTAATAAATGTTAGTCAGAAATCCTCGGCTGATTACGGAGTACGATCAAATATCAAATGTGCAAGGTATAAGTTTGACATGTACATACTGCAAATGTATGTATTTAGTACAGTTCCTTTTTACTTCAAAGTGACAATGGTTTTATTAATACTAATTTTAAAGTTGTATTTTTCCATTTTTTTTAAAAACGGTTATGCACATCAAAATAGGTTATGCAATTTTTTTGGGCATAATCTATTTTCAGGTTATGCAGATTTTGAATTTGTGCAGACCTGCATTTTGTTTAAATATCATACAAACTTTCTCATGAGCATGCATGCACATTCTCTTGTTTAATATTAAAATACAAGTATGTATGTATCAGTTGAGAAATTGTTATAAAAACATTTTGTCTTACTTTTGTAGATTCGTCTAATTACGGTGTTGACAATGAAATCCATGAAGACAATACAGCTGATGGTTGTGATGATGGAGAGGTATTGGTTTATTAATTTATCCAACATATAAACTATTACATTTATTCTAACAAAATTGTCAGTAATAATATATTCAGCATGTAAACTGTCATATATATTCTACGAAATTCAGCAGTTTTTTTCTAATTACTTTTAAAAATAGACAGTACTATGCAAAGACTAATATATGTACTGGCTTTTCAACTAATTTAATTACTACTTTAGTTAGTGTTTTGTTTTAAAAACTCTGTGGACTGGGATGTACTTGATGGGAGAACATGTAGCTGTCTTTCCTTGGATGTATTTAGTTATCTTTATTCCAGACAGTCTACAAGTGGTAAATCAAAAACTGGTATGTGTCATCCTGTGTGGGAAAGTGCACATAATTTTAAAGACTCCTTCTAATTTAAAAGAATGACCTATTTAGTGACATTGATGATTTTGTTTTCAGTCAGTGGTCTTTGGATAAATATTAATTTTGAAGTTTTTCTGTGCATTTTAGTATTTTGTAGTATATCGATACATTTATGATTATTTGACAATTTATAATGTAAAATTTAGACCTGTTATTTCTGTTTACTAGGAACATGAGGTTTCAGTGGGAGATAACTCTTATGACTCGGACAGTCTCAGCGAAATCAGTGACTTGTCAGGGTTAAGTGAGGAAGCATGGAAACCGATCGCAGGTGATATATAGAAATTACTTCTCATTGTTCCTTTTATAAAACACCATTTAAGCATCTGTCTTCTGTAAATGGAAAACCAAGAAAAAATAGTTTCTTAGATTGTTTAAAATATAAATTATCTAGTAGACAGTATTTTGAGGGTATGGAGGCCTTAAATTGATGCAGGGAGAAAAACCTTGATATATGCAGGTAACACTGCATTTGACTAAGATTTATATTTTAGAGACACTAAATAGGATTCTACAGCACAATAAACGTTTAATTAAAACATGAAGATAGTTATTTTGAGGATGCAGTATGTCATTTTACTGTCTGGCAGAAATCCTAATGGTTTTAAAATTAGTAAAAAAATTGTTATATTGGAATTTTAAACTCTGTAATAGAATCAACCAGTAGTTATTACTATAAAAAGTAGTCAATATCACCACATATACTAAATGGAAACTGCAAGATAATTAGTAAAATCTACTAATGCCACTAATATATTTGCAGGTCCTATATCATGGGTTCAGAGACAGATGGCTTTAGGGCACGATCCCCGCCTCATTCTCAATGAACTGGTGTCGTCCGACACGGTCATCCCCCACGACTTGGATGACTTCACTTTGTGGAAAATAGTGATTAACTTGATCTGTGAGCCGTCGGCACGGAAAAAACTGCAACATATAAACACACTGGATGATGTTCTCCACCTGCTGAAGACCTGCAATAGAATCATGGTGTTAACTGGTGCAGGAGTAAGTCTTTATTATTTTTAATTGGTTTATATTAATAAAAACATGCAATGATGGTGTTAATGAGCAAGTTCTTATTTTTTGTGTTGTATTAATAAAAACATTTATAAAGTTATGGTGCCAACTAGTGGTGCAGTAAGTTCTATTTCTTTAACTTGTCAGGGAGTTATGTCATTTCTTTGTACTTAAGAAAATGTTCATATTTTAACAAACCTTAAATGGTGCTGGCAAATTTTAAACAAGCAGTTTGAAAATGGTCTGACTAATATTACATCCTTCATTTAATTAGGATTTTATAATAGAGCAATTGAAGACTTGTTTGTTTAGCCATTTGGGTTGTTGTTTCTTTTCTAGGTATCTGTATCATGTGGTATTCCTGACTTCCGGTCTCGGAATGGAATCTACGCTCGTCTCAATATTGACTTTCCAGACTTACCTGACCCACAAGCTATGTTTGACATCAAATACTTCCAGAATGACCCCCGTCCATTCTTCAAATTTGCCAGGGTATTAAGTTTATATAATTGTACTGTTAATATTTTAATAGATAATGTTCACAAGACTTTCACTCTGAGAACTGCTGGTGATTGAAAGTTATCTTTAAAAAAAGATAAAACCTCAAATCTGTATCATTGAGAGCAGTTAGATGACAATCGGAAATCACAAGAAATATCAACAGTCACTTTTGTAACTACTAAACATTTTTGATTGCTAGTTAATCATATTTATATTGCTTTGTTTCACTTTTTACTTGTGTTTGTGTCATTGATACTATTCAGGTGGATATACTATTCATTTATTCTATAAATGACAGGAAATTTACCCCGGCCAATTTGAGCCGTCCCGAAGTCACAAATTTATTCGTATGATTGAACATCATGGCAAGCTATTGAGAAATTACACACAGAACATTGACACCCTGGAACAGGTTGCTGGGATCTCCAACATTATACAGTGTCACGGTACGCAATCGTTCTCCTTACAGAAACATTGCTTATTGAAATTATAATTTATTACATATTTATTTAATTTGGCTACAGAATCGAAGAAAATTGCTATCACTCTTCTATATTTGGGTTGAGTATATTTTAATTTCTCTGACTTGAGATATGTTTGCACTCAAATTTTATGTGGTTTGTGGAGATAAATGAAAATAAGATTGCTTCCCTGAATGTACACAATTATCAGTTTCAAACAGAACACTAAGACTCATTTCGATCTTTTGATACGTGTACATTTTTAAATAGATTGTTATGGGGCCATTTCATGGTATTCGTTTCGTGTCTCACAGAACATTTACAGGCTTTTTTCCATCATAGAAATTATTCTGGGTAATTGTCAAAAAGTTTGAACTGGTTAGAGGCTTTAGAACCATTTTATAGGATAAACAAATTAAATTTTTGGTTTTTCTTTTCTAAATGAGGCCAGAAAGTTTGTGTCAGACAGGACAAAAAGTGAAGTTGGTTTTTTGGCATGTTGGGAAAGTAAAAAGTTCCTTCCAACCACATGGTATTTATTAAATTAAGCCAAGTAATTTTGTTTCCCTACATCATAGGTAGGTTTCAAAAGAAATTTTGATTTCTCAACTCAAGTATAGCTGAGTGGGGGTTGGGGTGGGGGGGGGGGAGTAAAAGTTCCCACTCGGCCAGTGTGTCAGACAGAACACTTTTACATTTGGAGTAAAAACACACATTATCAGTATAAAATGAATTTTATTACATGTATGTATTCTAAATTGTACATTTTCAAGTGGTAGAATCAAGAAAATATTATCAGGAATTAAATATAACAGGAGAAAACTAAGAAAAACGTGTCCTGTCAGACACACTGATTTCCATGGTTTCATGTGAAAAACCTAATTTGCATAATCAGGAGGTAAACATTTTGTCCCAAATTTTGGTTTTCAAATTAGTTAACATAATATATATGTATTTATACAGTTAGTATTTTTCTTAAATGCAAACCTTTAATTTTTTTTATACAACTTCACAAATACCATGAAACGGCCCTATGAATATGTAATACAATATATATCTTATTTATTAATACAGTTTTTTGTCCTTGTAGTATAATGTTGTGAATTTGCTTACAGGGTCATTTGCAACTGCTACATGTATGTCATGCAAGTATAAAACAGACGCGGATTCCATTCGAGCTGATATCTTTAATCAAGTAAGTCACATTCCTACATATTATTTTTTCTTTCTTATAAAATGAAGCAAACTAACATACTTTGTCTTATTTAAATGGGTGTTTCAAAGACATTTTTATTAATATTTATTTAAATTTTGACTAACAAAATGTCTGTTGATTGATGATTTTGTCAGATTATTTAATTGTTTTTGATAGTTTATGTGTGATAGTGGTGACTTTGATATTGAAAACCTGGGAAAGGTTACATCATAATAACGAAATGAAGTTTTCAGATAGGTATTGCTTGCCTTAGCTATTTTCCATTAACAACCAGTGGTCCTCAACTGGTTCATCAAAGGCCATGGTGTGTTGTGTCCTGTCTGTGGGACAGTGCATACAAAAGATCCCTTGCTGCTTATTGGAAAGAGTAGCCTATGTGGCGGCTCCGGGTTTCCTCTAAATAAATGTCAGAATGACCATATGATTGACGTCCAATAGCCGACGATAAGATAAAAATCATTGTGCATTAGAGGAGTCGTTAAATAAAACAAACATTACTTTTTGCTTGCGTTTAGCAAAAGTAAATAGTAAAACAATGTTGGGAAGTGTCTTGAATTTAACGTATTGACACAGCAGTAGCAGCTCATGTTGACTAAGTATGTTTTGTGATTACTTCAGGTAATACCTCGATGTCCACACTGCCCTGCCGATGATGCATTAGCTGTTCTTAAGCCTGATATAGTTTTCTTTGGAGAGAGTCTCTCGGACGAGTTCCATCAACAAATGGGAAAAGATAAAGATATTTGTGACTTGCTTATTGTCATTGGGTCATCTTTGAAAGTGCGACCTGTAGCACTTA
Source organism: Symmetromphalus regularis (assembly GCA_032355785.1). Lineage (NCBI taxonomy): Eukaryota > Metazoa > Mollusca > Gastropoda > Neomphalida > Neomphalidae > Symmetromphalus > Symmetromphalus regularis. The sequence goes on along the minus strand of JAULBS010009535.1, from coordinate 5,580 downwards.
TACCTAGTAAGTTCTGTAATTTGATAATGTGCTGTCAGATCTTATAGGCTGTTCTGATTTAACTAAAATGGATATCAAATTGACTAAGATAACAGAAGGATATTAGTCACATGATTAACTATTCTCAAGGAGAGTAAACTGAGAATTACTTTAGGGTATGGAATTTGGGTTGCAGAATGTATGACTGTTTATGTTAGATCTTTGTTAATGACATAAATTATTTAGAGATCTTGTTTGTTACAGATTCTCTTCCAGCAGACGTTCCTCAGATCCTCATAAACAGAGAGCACCTAGAACATTTGAACTTTGATGTCGAGTTGCTAGGCAACTGTGATGAGATTGTCTGTGAACTGTGTCAGAGGTTAGGTGAAGGGTGGGAGTTACAGGAGGACAAAGGTCACTGTCTGACAGAAATTCAATACAGCCAGCTTGACCTGCCAACTCCGTGTTCAAACAGTCCTTGTAAGATTGATGAATCGGGCACGTTAATGAGTGACGTTTTACATTGTGATGTGAATGACAATAAAACATCTTCGGAGTTACAAAGTGTAGTTGAATCTTTAGTGGGGCACGATAATCAGTTGTGTAGGACAGAAGCCCAGAATTACATGTCAGATGAAAATGTATCTAAATCAGAAACGGGTTCGAGCAAGCGGAGGCATTCTTCGTCACATTCTGTTATGGAACATGATGACACATGCTATTCGAGAGATAAATCACTGGCTGAGCGAAGGAAGAGCTGGTCTGGTGTGGAGAAACTGAGCATTGCAAAGAGACTGCGAGGTAAATATAACAAAATTTCTTCTCATTAGCTGGTATTAAAATGATAAGATGGGATCATGTTCTTTAAATAATGGGAATTTCATTATGACTTTAGGAAAATTAATGCAGAGCTAAAGTTAAAAATATTTCAACATGAAGCCATAGGAGTTAAGGTTCATACAGTCTTGGAGATATCTGATGGAAGTACCAATTTTGGAGTTCTTCCCTTGATTTGTTAGATCGCTAAATAAAGTGAACAGATATGTTTTTATTTTGGAATCCAAATGTATCTTATCTGAAAAACAACATTTCATTCAGCCATGATATTGATTTGAAAATGGACGATTTATTAAGAGTGTTAAATAAAAACTATAAAAAAACAAATAATGGTAGTTGACATCATTCATTTTCATGAGAAACTAAATTGAGGATGATCTAATAGAATGTTTGTTAATCAGTATATCATAGTAAGCAAATTGAAAGCAATATGGTCCACACTGGAAACCGCTGTTGATTTACTGCGAGTAAAATCCACTGATGTACAAATCATTTGTCACTGTTTTTGTATTCTCAGATGATCAGTATTTGTTCTTGCCACCAAACCGCTACATATTCCATGGAGCAGAGATTTTGTACGATCCTATCATGTCTGAATCTGACACAGGCCTTACCACCGATTCAACGGATACGTCACTGGAGACAAACATCAGATGTGAGATGAAGGAGTCGGAAAATGGTGTCAAGAAAGAAGACAGTTTCAGGAAAGAGGGTGTATCTCGTGCTGTAGTAACTCCGCCTACAGAGGGTTCGACATCACTGACGACAAGCGTTACAGACGAGATAAAGCAGATGGAAGGTGATGTCAAGAAAGGAGAGTTGTCTTCTCCCGTATTGAGTCCACAAAAAGATAATGTGAATGTACTAAACAGTTCTTGTATTGTTTCACCTCATTGTGACAACAGCTCAAAAACATGTAGCTCTGTTGACAGTTCATGTGCCCACACAGAGGAAAGTAACAGTAGGCCTGAAGTTGACTGAGATATTAGCTGCTGTTTTATCCTTTTTTGTATCACCAAGCTTGTGGTGTGCAAGAGGAATTCCACTCGAACTGTTGTTAACTGTGTGAGAAAGAATTCAGCACTGAAAGTTGATATCAGTGTGTGAGACAGGAATTAATTCAGACTGTTGATATCAGTGTGTGAGACAGGAATTCATTACAAACTGTTCATATATGTGTGTGAGACAGGAATTCAACTCAAACTGTTGATATCTGTGTGAGAAAGAATTCAGCTCTGACTGTTGATATCTGTGTGTGAGACAGGAATTCATTACAAACTGTTGATATCTGTGTGTGAGACAGGAATTCAACTCAAACTGTTGATATATGTGTGAGAAAGAATTCAGCTCTGACTGTTGATATCTGTGTGTGAGTCAGGAATTCAACTCAAACTTGATATCTGAGAAAGAATTCAACTGTTGATATCTGTGAGAAAGAATCAGCTCTGACGGTTGATATCTGTGTGTGAGACAGGAATTCAACTCAAACTGTTGATATCTGTGAGAAAGAATTCAGCTCTGTTGATATCTGGGAGAAAGAATTCAGCTCTGACAGTTGATATCTATGTGTGAGACAGAAATTCAACTCAAACTGTTGATATCTGTGAGATAGGAATCCAACTGTTGATATCTGTATGTGAGACAGAAATTACACTCAAACTTGATATGTGAGAAAGAATCCATTTGAGACTGTTGATATCTGTGTGAGACAGGAATTCAACTCAAACTGTTGATGTCTTTTTGTGTGAAACAGACATTTGACTTAAACTGATGGCATCTGATGTTGTATGTGACTTGTGTGTGGTGTGAAATAAAAAAACTGAAAGATGTTTGTGAGACCTGTCAGTAGTGCAAGATGGGAATTCAGCTGTTTGTGGCAAGATGAGCATTTGGCTGTTTGTGGCAAGATAGGCATTCAGCAGTTTGTGGCAAGATGGGCATTCAGCTGTTTGTGGCAAGATGGGCATTCAGTTGTTTGTGGCAAGATGGGCATTCAGCTGTTTGTGGCTCTAATTTTATGTATTTCTGGAGTTGGGTTTCTTCCATTGTACTTCATTTTGGGTTCAGAAGTGATCTGTGAAAAGAATGTGCTGTATTGGGGTGTGATATTTCCTAGTTTTGTTGAAAATGTTTTTGGTGCTTTTGACCAATACTGGTAATATGGTTTATCAATAATGTGCACAAATACTGGTGTTTGATATTGGAATTACAGGTAATAAAACAGTGGTGGCTTCAAGATGTTGATGTTTTGTGGACTGAAGAAATACTTACCTTGATGTGTTTCCCTCATTCTTAAAACACTGACCTCTCAACTCCATAATCTTATTTTAATTAATCTTTCAGCATTTCATTTTCTTTTTTTTAGTTTGTTGTGCAAATAAGTCTAAAATAATTTAATAATCATGTATTGTTTTGTATTTTACATGCTTATGTTTTTTTTATCTCTGTTTTTGTTAGTGTCAAAATATTATCATCATCTACAGATAGTGGATTACTGTGGCCTCTGCTGTGTGATAATGAACATCAGAAGATGTCCAATGTCATTGGCTAGGCAGTATAATGTAACAGAATTTCATTTTTCTCAGATTTTAGATTGATTACAGTGCAATATTGCTATTTATTATTTAAACAAAATTGTGATATGTTATTAGAAATGGGACATTAATTTATCAGTCCATCATAAGTTGTTTTTAATGGAAATAATAACCTTGAAAGAAAATTATCAACAGTTTTTAAATACAAGAAAGGAATAAATATTTTAAAAGTGCATCATGATGTATGCTTACTGACACAGCACATTTTACATATTTAAAAAATAACAGTATGATAATTGTGGTTTTGACTAAAAGTGCATTGTTCATTTTAATGTCCCATTCTAAATGGTATTATGTATAGGCTGGTAAAGAATTCATGAAAAGTTTAAAATTTATTTGTCCTGACAAGTAAATGTTCTACATAAATAAATATAATAATAGAACAGTTTCGTATTTATCAGTATTGGACTTAGTTGTTATTGAATTTTTGTTAAAGTTTGTAGAAATTTGAAAATAATTTTTTAATTTTATACATGTGATTAAAGGTTTTATCTCGTATTTATATGACATTTTTTGTTGGATGGTCTGTGTTTAACTAGTGGACTAGTGTAATTAAGTGTAAGAACGACCTTTATTTTAACTAGTGGACTACTTGTATATAAAATATATAGCTGACTAATTGTGTGAACCCGGTTTGTTAGAGTACTATTCTAGTTGTATGGAAAATATATGGTTGAGTTGTTTTGAACCAGTTTGTTTGTGTCATTTGTGTAATTTTTAATTGGTGTGTCAATCCAGTGTTTGTGTAGTGTTCTGTATAGATTACAGTTAACTGATGACATAAGATATTTACTTTATTCTGTGAAGGTTAAAATGGGCAATTCTGTGAGGATGTGCTGAGTCGAGTTCTCTATACAACCTGAAAATGATAAAGCTGGTATCTTATGTCATAAAGTTGTATTCTCTAATCCAACACGAAGTATGGAAAAGAAGCATTTTATTTATTTAGAGAGCAATATTGTATGATTAATCCCAGTAAACATGTGATTTTGTTAACCCATTTGGTTTCTCAGTATGACCACATATTTCTGAGATACATTTGTGAAAGGATAATTTTGTAAACTTTCTAAACTAAATTTCACAAATAAATATGAACCTTGGTTATATTATCCACAAAATAAAAACAGATAAATTCAAGGCAAGTTGTATGAAAACTGGAAAAACAAACAAGTGTGTAATCATGTGTCCAGCTAATGATTTCATTTTTTGGTGAATGCCATGTTCGGTTATATGTTGCTATTAATAAGATTATTTTCTTTATCTTGTCATCATATTGCATCACAGGAAACTGTAAGATAAAATATTTTCTATTATGAAAGAATTTTTTTTTTGGAGGGGGGTGGGTTAATTTTTGTTTGCATCTATGTAGAAAAAAAAAGAAGAGTATTATTTGTTTTAAATAACATCTTTTTAGTTTTAATAAAATTAGAAAATTAAGAAAATAGTGAAAAATGTTTTGGACAATTATTGCTTTTTTGTTTTTGCAGTTTTCCATAACTATTTTCATTACCATTGCAGACAAATTCAAGAACAATTATTGCATAAAATAATTAGTATACATTGTAGTTGAGTCATGATTTTATAGATATATATTACATTTATTAGATTTAAAATAATTATACAAAATCGAAATGTTCAGATGAATTTTTCAAAAAACTAATTTTTATATTGTTTAGTGAAATGCACTTAAGATGGCAGCTTAAATTAACAAATTTTCATCCATTGTTTGAATCATCCATTTATTGTAACGTTATGTAACAAGGATGTAAATATTTGATTTCTCATTTTTTGTTACTCTTATTTGCTATGGTTATCAAACTTGCCACAAAAACGTACAAAAAATTATGTTTTAAAATCTTCAGTTTTTAATACAATTTGATGAACAATTATTTTTAAAAAATAGGGTTTTCTCTAGATTTCATAAATGCTTCCCTTTTTCGTCTATATTGACACAAACTAATATTCAAGGTGTGTTAATCAGAAATGAAAAATATTTAAGTCTAAACACTGGTTGATTAGTAACTCTTGGAAGTTCGACTAATTTCAGTTTTGCCAAGTAACTTTCATATATTATAAAATATTTAAGTCCATGTGAAAGTCTTTGATAGATAATATGACTGAAGTTAGTATTTATATTGAAATTGTTTTAGGCATTACTGTTATATAT
>JAULBS010009502.1:0-11199 GCA_032355785.1 Symmetromphalus regularis | reverse complement strand
TGTTTAATAACTGAATCAAATTAACAATCCGTATCAAACCAGTGTGCTATGCTATTATAATGTGTTTAATAACTGAATCAAATTAACAATCCGTATCAAACCAGTGTGCTATGCTATTATAATGTGTTTAATAACTGAAGCAAATTATATCCGTATCAGACCAATATATAATTATAATGTAGTGTTCTAATAACAATAATAATGATGATGATGATGATGATAATGATGATGATGATAAAACCACCAAAAAGTGTTCTAATATCTGATACATATCATCAACTCGCTTTAAAAATAAAAATAAAATAATTTTTAAAATCAATGTTATAAATATGTATACGAATAGTTAATATATACAATTATATACTAGTTTGATACGGCTATTAACGCGCTTCGGAAATCAGAATAATTATATTGATTATATACATACTGACTGATAAGGATCGTTTAAACACGTCAGAAAACTTTGAATGCAATTGTTGTTTTTTAATCTTGATCAGCAGTCATTAACTGGAATTATCACGCTAACTGGATTTTGTAATCATTTTCTTGGTGTTTATTTAAATATATTTTACATGCCCGAACAGAACAGTTTCTTTTAAAGTACTCTTATCTCCACTTTTTCCCGCACCATCGGACAAGCTTTAATGTTACACCATGCCCATGAAATGAAGTACACTCCTGTTAAACATTCGTAAACATGGTCTTGTATGACATCTCAGATGTTGTGAACAAGTCGTAATAGACATCACAACAATCAAAATGATTACACTCAATCAGCTAAGCGTGTATTCATTGCGTGTTTTATTATAGGTTTCAACAAAAAAAAAATTCAATTTATGTTTCCAGTGCGATACAGTAACAATACAATATGGGCTATTTATTTCTTTCAAAATAAATTCCTCTTGGTGTAGTGGCATAACTGTATATGTATTGATTGAAATCTTCTGTTTGTTAAGACGTTCTCGTGCACGTTGTATTACAGTGTGTTTGTTACAGTATCAGCTTTGAATGACGTTTCCCAGACATCCCTAACCAGGTGTGACTAAATTCACCAACCCTTTGCACCGACCCAGAAAAATTGTGTCACCGATTAATGTGGGTGTGTTTATGTGTGTGTGTTGATGATATAAAAAAAAAAAAATTTTTTTTTACATAATACATTCTTTAAATCTTAAGACGGCAGGTTCTTTTTCGCTGTCCATATCACTGTCCCACGACTAGTTTGTCAAAGCTATGATATGTGCTGTCCTGTCTGTAGAAAGTGCAAATAAAAGTTCCCTTGCTGTTAATGAAAAATGTAACGTAACGTGTCTGAATTACCAAATGTTAACATCCAGTAACCGATGATTAGTAAATCAATATGCTTTACAAACAAATAATAATAAATAAACACACACACACACACACAAACACACACACACACTCTCAAAAACAACCTTTTATCTGATACACGGAATCAAACTTCATTATCTCGATGTTAAAGGGACTTAACTTAAATGTCGAGGTATCAAGATTCAAGATACAAGAACATTATTACACCAAGGGACAACACAAGATACTTAGGTTAAGCCAAGTACTCGAGATTAGCGTGATCCAGATAACAATGTTTAGAACTATTTTTTGATTGAATAACAGCAGAACATAAATTTGTATCGGTTTTGTTAAAAATATATTACAAGAAGAAGAGCCACGCTGTAAGAAAAGGAGTATCAACAAAACTATCTCATAATATATCTTAATAATTTATTTATATTTAACTTTAATTAGCCCACTAAAATACAGGGTTCAGCGAGGGACTTCGAGATATCCTTGATATTAAAGAGTACTGAGATCGAGATAATGATGTTTAACTGTATATAAAAATCTCACGTAAAATGAGGTAAAGAAAAATACGATAATCTATTAACTGTTGATATTTTGATCCTACAAAGAATACAGAACAATGCAGGTCTGTTGCCGTAAACTTTTTAAAAAGTTCATGTCCAAAACGAGAGAAAAGCCAGTGTAACTAGTACTTTGAATTTAGCCCTAATAGAAGTGCACCTTTACTAAAGTGAGTACAGCTGAACAACAGTATAACAATAGAAATTCAGTGAAAAAGTCGTATACACATATATAACAGGATGTTAACAGTATTTTTGTGTTTTATTCCAACGTGCGATGAATGTTTTATGTTAATTTTGATATGACAACTATATTTCTCTTTCAAACTGACCCATTTGAATAGACATTCGTTTTGGTCAGGTAAGGTCAGATGAGTACAACTTGTTTTAACAAGCCCACATCTTTAAAAAGGAGTACGTTTCAAGTCTTCAACAGAATAGGAGCAAACGAAGGAAGGGGAATAGGTATTTTAAAAGTGATGTCTTCCTAATATAGGCTACCAGGGCTTAAACTAGGTCTGAATTATAGGGAGAAGTCACTTCTCCCTCCTAACCTTGAGAAGGAGAAGTCACTTCTCCCTCCTAACCATGAGAAGGAGAAGTCACTTCTCCCTCCTAACCATGAGAAGGAGAAGTCACTTCTCCCTCCTAACCTTGAGAAGGAGAAGTTTTCAACTAGAGAGAGACTTAGTTTTTAAAAGTACAAATACTTGTTTATAACATCGCGTGAGACCTGACTGCTACACAGTATTAGTGCCAAACAACATAACAATATACCTGTAGTATTACAGGCTATGCTAAAAAAAAACTTTAAAAAAACCCAACTTCCTTATGTTTTGTGTGGTCGACAAGAAGTATGTCCCCGTCATGTGATAGCAGCCAGCAAACCATAAGACCCATGCTGAGATTAAATTAAAATAACCATCCATTAACGTTTAAATGACACGGTTAATTAACAATGAGTGAGTATAACCCTCCACACTTTGCCAGCTGAACGACGCACCCCCCCTCCTCCCCATCTCACACGAAACAAAGATATTTCATACTCAGATTTAGTTTAACTCCACAGTGAAGCACATGCTTAAGAGGGAATCTGTTAGGCTCAAATAAAGTTAATACAGGGTTTCTCAAGCTATTTCGTAAGACAACATTAAGACAGGGCAACCTTAAAGTTATCCTAAATAATATTTCTTAAATATAAAAATTCAACCGAAATAATATCAAGAAGTTCAAAACGGTTCTCCTTTTTTCTTTAGAAATATGCTGAATATTTTAATGACATATTGATGTCTCTTGTAAAGAAAACTATTGTTGTTCCACATTTAATGTAATTATGCACAAAGAGAGAGAGAAAGATAATGAATTAACTAACTTTATGCTCGTCAAAAGATTAACTCTGCGGCAATGACAACCAAACTGAGAAATGTTTATGTAAATGAATTATATAATTTTACAAATACTGACTTCTGTACCAATTATTTAAGGACTTCAGTAATTTAATATATTATAGAGGTTGGATTTCGTATCTTTTTTGTGATAATATTATTGGTATCTTTTTTTCATGCAAAAATGATATATTCGGCTAAAATTTATTTTAATAATATGATATTTACAAACAGAATGAACGACCATTATACGAGCTATATTTCCCGCATGTTGAGAGCACACCTGGCAGGTCACATAGGCCAGATATGATTTGTTTGAGTTGGGCAGGAAATATGAACGTCAAGGATCATTGATCCCTTTAACCTATTTAGCAGTTCACTAATATATAATACATACAACTTAGGGGAAATAATGCTTCCTTGGCCTACTCCCCACTTAAATGTAAAGTATCTCCAGAACGTACTTTTTGTTACAACTTACAGGACTAACGTTTACAGCTTTAATAAATAGCTGTTTAAGGTATGTCAGAGTGTGGGGGATTTGTGTTTTGCATAGATTCCAGTAAACCAGCATGTCAGACAGTATTAAAATCTTTAACGATATTTAGGAATTGACAAAGACGTTATCACCGCGTTGTTTATACTGATTGATGACTTCTTAAATTATCAGTACTGAGCAAGCCTTCTTGAAGACCATATTGCTGAATTATTACCGGGAATTCTCATACAGATTTAAGCCTGTCCGTTATTTAGGCCATCAATTTAAAAACAAGATATTGTTTTAATTAATGTTAAGCCAATGGGCTTGAAATATTTTTAAAAGACTTGAGGAAATCCATACATATGCTTAAATGCATAGTCCCACGGACCCTTGACCTAATTAATTTCTAAACAAAGAACTAATTTTAAATATAAACATTCAACTACTTACATATTTTAAAAATAATAATGATTTATGCTCACGGACAAATAAATAAAAAACAGAATAACCTATTTTGTTTTTTCCGTTGAAGGTGTGACGTATATTTTGAGTCACGTGACGGGTATTCCCCGTAATTTTCCAAAATTCTGAATATTTTTGTAGCTGCAAAAACATTTCATACCAATTTAATTCGCACCACGAGGAGTTCCGATCTTGAAATTTGAAATGTGAAAAAAATCGATTGACTCGACATGGAATTCCCTATACCATGGTTCAGTTAAAATATCTTGCGTGATATGAAAACGAGATCTACTATAACAAATGCATGTAAGTTTCATTCGTAATAAATACTTAGAGCACAAAACCCCTTAAGATTCCGTGGGACTATGCCTTTAACATATACAAAATGTATATGTAAACTACAATGAACATTTATTTGATTGGGAAGTAAGATTAGTGAGTGGCAAAGACGAAGCAATGATGTGATACGACATAGCCGTAAAAGCATTATGCTAGTATATGGCCAAACCATACTCAGACAGGCAGAAAGAGACGAACATGTAAAATTGAAGTTTATAATTAAAGCATTCTTTAATAACGCGGTTTTCTAAACAGTTATTTGTTACATGCTATGAATGAAGCATCCAATAACAATTTGAGTGTATCTGAACCATTCCACAATGTTTGACCCCCCAAATAGTCGATGTTTATATTTTGTGCTGGAGACAGGTGGGGGGGGGGGGCGTTAAACAAACAAACAAAACTGAAATAAGCATAGAGCATGCTGACCCATTTAGAGCTTAACACAAAAAGGTTCCTTGTAATCTATAGGCTAGGGAAAAATCATCATGTCTAAAATAGGCAAAAGTTTTACTATCAAATACTTTAAAATACACATTATTTTTGCTATTCATTCAAATCATTCTTATATACTGTAATTGTTACTCTTTTTAAAGCAAACATAATACTGTAAAACATAAAACTAATAAATTAGTATTACTATGTCTACTTGAAAGTCTTGCATTTGCTTTGAGTTACACCTGTGCCCAGCAGATTAGCAAATGATTGTAGAAGCATTACACCAATTCCTGAAGCGTTCTTGAAGTGGCCAGGCTAAGCCCACAGATGTCTACAAGAGCAGTTGGATAGACAAAGACTAGAAAGTTGAGCTAGATAACAAGATGATGATGATAAATGGATGCTATAAGTATAGGAAGAAAAATGGGTATCAGGAAAAAAAAAAAAAAGCTGAGGAAAGGAAAAAAACTTTTACCAATAACAGAAAAGAACATTTCAATTTCTTTCTTTTTGAAAGTAATATTCAGATGATCAAACTGTGAACAAAAAAAATAGTTAACCCCCAAGAAAAATATGATGTTAATTCATTAAATAAAATAAACAACCACACATTCTCCCATTAGTCAAAACCTGTTGACTTAATTTTGTCTAAACTTTGCAAATAACAGATTAACTTGAAAATACACCCACATACTACGTAAACACAATGTTTTTGGTGTTTAACAAGTTGTGTACAAAACTTAAGCTATCTGTTGATATCTATTAAGAGTCATCATATATAATAATGTCATTTAACACGTCATTTAATTTAAACCTTTGATGTTTATCTCAAACGTAATGAGACCTTGGCAATGGAACTATTCATCAAGCCCAAAAGGCAACTGTTTGGCGGTGCAGTAAACATGCAGATTTTCTTTGTTTGGCTCCTGGCACTGTATGACATCTGTAAAGAAGTGTTACAAACCAAGTGGGAGTAAACCGTCTAATCCACTATCCAACTTACTGACAATTCTCCCCAATGTAGATGGATTTACCGTCTCATGGTGATTTATATTACAAACAATAATTGTAAGTCTAGTCTGGTCATTTATCATTCCCATATGGATCTGGCTTCAATAATCAACTCCATCAAAAAACAGCCTTAGTTTACCAATACGAAGTAAATGACACATTGCTTTGTCATGCTGTTAAGCAGAAGCCAAAACTCAGCATCCATATTCATACAGTGGATTCTTTAACAAAATAAATCAGATTCAAGTGAATGAAAAGATATCATATTATAAATCATCCATGCAATTTTTCAAATAAAACAAATTATATTTCATATTATTTTTCATAGTGTTAATCTGCAGCCATAACAGAGAGCCTATGCCCATATAGCAAATAGAAATATATGTTTAACACCCTATCCACCCCAAACTAAAAAAAATAAATATTGGCTTTTATTTGTCATAGTCAATAATATTATAGCAAGTTCTTAAGCCAAACAAATCTGTTTGACTGAAGTCGGTAAAAAGATGTGATAAATGATTATAACAATGTTTCATGTAAATCATACTATTATTTATATTATTTGTCATAGATGTTAATTAAAAGCTAAAACTAAAGCTCGGTGTCCATTTTGTGAAGATAAATAAATCAAATGGCTTCAAGTCAACAAGGATTTGTTTTTGATGGGAATCTAGGAATGCAAAAAATATTCCATAAATAAAAAACATGAGAATCAATTTAACTTTCCATTTAAATCCAATTGTTTTTTCAGCTGATATCAGAAAATACTATTTCAATGTCCAGATAATAATTATATTATTTATTAGCATCAAATTCTCAAATAAGTAGTCACTTAGTGTTAGATAACTACAAAAAATCCTTCGATTCACTTGGAGTTTTTTAACAGAAAAGTTGTGGGAATCCAAACAGATTCTGACAAATCGGATCTATCGATGAAATGATCTAATTAAAAAACTGCAATATTTCATGCCAAACATTCTGTATTGTCCACATTATTGTTCTACCAATACATGTAACAATTTATCATGCAACACACACCTTACTATTAATGTTTCACAAGTACACACATAAAATAATTCAGTGTTGTTTATTGTGTTATACATGTATGTAAGCATTTTTTCGTACTAAATACACCTTTGTTGACACCATTGTTCTACAAATACACAAATGAAAACAATTCATACAATAACATGTAACGGAAATCAGTTTGTTGGTTTGAAAACCATGAATGAATGAGTTGCCCAACCAGAAAATCAACTTGAACATATACTGTTGGGCAGATTTTTTATTTCCACATTGTGCATCCTAAAGCACTTACAGCTTCCAAGTGAGAGGAAATGGCGCAAAGATTTCATCAAAATCAATCCATCTTGGCCTATAAAACATGTTGATGTCGCATTCTATAGGCTTGAGTGTGAAGATAATCAAAATATTGTGCTCGATCAAAACATCTTGTCTGTATGTGCAAGACAATAATAAAAATATTGTCACAATATTTGTAACTTAATTTTGATGCTGCATCCTACAGGTAATATTAGCATCCCAGCATTACTTTAACATAGGTTCATTACAAGCAATTCCACAGTAACTCCCTAACTGACACATTAACAATAACCTGTTTAAAAGTATTCACCAAAATCCTAACAATGTCAGAAGAATGTTCCATCTTATGTAATCCCTCAGCAACTACAATCACAACTTAAATGTGGTAACTGATACCATATTTCCCATGGAACTGCCCATAAGCAAGAATTCTGAAAAATTATATCATACAAACATCTTCTATTAAAGAGAAACCCAAATGGTTTGTAAAAAATTGCTGTTTCCCTCTTTTTATAAATTCACATTCAATTTTGTAAAATATTTTAAAAAATTAAATTTTAAATGAAAGTTGATTCAAGAAAAACATTAAGAAATTATGACCAGAATTTGGTTAATCTACTAATAGGATACATTTTTCATCAACACCATTGCATTATCCATCAGGTCCATAAAGAATGGTTATATTTGCTGCTGCACTGCGATGTTTTCTTCTGACCTCAATGCAACCCAAGGCAATAATTCCAGTACGCTTCAAATCACAATCTTAAAGAACCAAATACAAAAAAAACCCCACCTTTTTCTGTGACTTTTATTGTGCCAAAACAGAAGTGACTGCATGAAGAACTTCAGTCATTTACAAAAAAAAAAAAATCAATCATAACAGACAGAATTAGGTTATAAAGATATAGAGGGTGTTAAATGAATTTCCTTTTATTATCAAATTTATGTCTCTTGGGATTTAAATAATTAAAATTTATTTCATGAAGGACATAAATTTGATAATAAATAGCATCACATTAAGTTTAGTGTTATATTTATCACCACCAGTCTGGATATGCTATGCTACTCACAAATGAATTCTTCATGCTTATTATATTAAGACTATAACAAAGACTGCAATGTCACCATGAACCATATTTATTTAATATATTCTTGGAATAAAAAAAATAAAGAAAGTGAGTAAATTCAGTAAAAGGTTTAATAAGCACAGGCATCTTATGTAGGACAATATATTATTTCTTTATATCATTTTTTTTTAAAAAGTTTGCTTTTCCATGTACAATACATGATGAATAAAAATATATTGGTGTAATATATGAAAAATAACTCCTCTTCCAAAAATTACCATCTGTCTATATTTATAAGTGCCACACATATGATGTATTGTTTTGTCAGCCGAGAGGGATGTAGCTCAAACAGTAGCATGTCCACCTATGAACTGGTCGGTTGTTTGATTGATCCTTCTCAGTGGACCTATTTGCAGTTTGATCTATTCTCCATTCCAACCAGTGTTCCACAACTGGTTCATCAAAGGCCATGGTGTGTCCTGTCTTTGGGATGGTGCATATAAAAGACCCCTTGCTACTTATCAGAAAGAGTAGCCTATGTGGCAGCAACAGGTTTCCTCTAAATAAATGTCAGAGTGACCATATGAATGAAAATCAATGTGCTCTAAATTTAACAATATTACAACTGATAAATGTGTATTATTAAGTTTAAATTTTTTTTTTTATTGAATGAGGACTTTAGAGCACATTGATTTATGTATTACATATATGGTTGTTATGTAACTATAGATATATATGTATATTAATATTGTCAATGATTGTCATTTATTAAGCTACAAATAAATGGCCTATTTCAATTCAACTTGCTGTTCATGTATTTTATACTAGTTAGTCATCAAACATAGCAAAACATTGAAACAGGTTGACATAAATAAATTTAAAAAAAACAACTTTAAACTTTGTTTTGTCAGCTATTCTATAATAAGTTAAAAAAAAACCACCAGAGATCCACTGAGTGGGACTTATTGTACTTGGAATAGACAGGTGTCTGTTAAACCAGTTTTTACTATACTTTTATAAAGAATTGATCTTCCTTTGACATTTTCAAGTTATTACTCAACAGTCACACTAATGGATAAACGAAGCCAGCTACAGCTGACTTGACTGTTACAAGACATCTTAGATGTCATCCATTGTTATAAACACTGTCTCTTTTAACCCCTTCCCACACAGATATAAACTATACCTATTTAACCCTTTCCCCACACACAAATCAATATATAGGTTAACCATGTATTGTTTAACCCATTCCCACACATAGAATAAGTATCTTTTTTAAAAGATCCATCACTCATTTTTCTAACTTTTTTTTTTAACATATCAGTGCACGTTGGTGCAATGAAAACACATGTTGAGCAACCAATCAGAAGCCCACCATCTTTACATAACACTTAATGTCATAATAACGCGATTTCTTGTCAGATCAAATGAGGAATAACATTAATAAGGCTTATCTATCTCGGTATTATGACAAATGGCACGGTATATAATATATATGACCCTCAATAGCCGATGTTTATTTTTGTGCTGGGGGGTCGTTAAACAAACATTAAACATTAAAAGGTATATAATATATAATAATAAAATCAGATCGTGATTTGAACAGTGTAAATATTGTTTATATTCAATAAAGAACTTTTTTCATCAGTACTTGCATTTCAACATGTTGTTTCACTATTTGTGCAAATACCAAAAATGCAAAACACAATTAAACAGTTGCTAGTTCAAGTTCTTTACATATTTTTGTGCAAGTGGCAGCTGTCACGTGAAAGGTCTAGCATGGATTTTGATTAGATACTTAAACTGTATTTAGAAAACAATAAATAGTTTTTGATATACAAAATCATTTATAAATTTATGTTTTAATTAAAATAAAAAAGACAATGTAATTTTTCATTTTATTTATGTAATTGAATAGATGACAGAGAGCCTATAAAAGAACAAATAGCTTGAGTGATTGGCTTTAAATCCTTCTCTCCCAGGCTCAGTGGTATAATGGTAGATATTGTAAAGTGCACACCTGTAACATATAGGTAGATATTGTGAAGTCCACACCTTTAACATACAGGTAGATATTGTGAAGTGCACATCTATAACATACAGGTAGATATTGTGAAGTGCACATCTCTAACATACAGGTAGATATTGTGAACTGCACATCTATAACATATAGGTAGATATTGTGAAGTGCACATATCAAACATACAGGTAGATATTGTGAAGTGCACATCAAAAACATACATGTAGATATTGTGAAGAGCACATCTGTAATATACAGGTAAATATTGTGAAGTGCACACCTGTAACATACAGGTTGATATTGTCAAGTCCACACCTCTAACATACTGGTAGATATTGTGAAGTGCACATCTATAACATACATGTAGATATTGTGAAGTGCACACCTATAACATACAGATATATATTGTGAAGTGCACATATATAACATGCAGGTAGATACTGTGTAGTGCATATCTATAACATACATGCAGATATAGTGAAGTGCACATCTGTAATATACAGATAGATATTGTGAAGTCAATGACTGTAATATGCACGAAGATACTGTGAAGCACATATCAATAACATATAGGTAGATAATGTAAAGTGTTTACCTGTAATATACATAGATATTGTGAAGTGCACACCTATAACATACAGATATATATTGTGAAGTGCACATATATAACATACAGGTAGATACTGTGTAGTGCACATCTATAACATACATGTAGATATAGTGAAGTGCACATCTGTAATATACAGATAGATATTGTGAAGTCAATGACTGTAATATGCACGAAGATACT
>JAULBS010009501.1:9371-25656 GCA_032355785.1 Symmetromphalus regularis | reverse complement strand
TAGTGAGGCAATGCTAGTTATTTCTCGTATTTTAATCACCTTTTATAATATTAATCACATTAATTTTTTTTCTTCAAAAAAATATAGTGAGGCAGTTGATTCATTGTCTCAATGGAAGCTACGCCACTGAATAACAATTATATATGATTGTATGTTGTACGTATGTACGCATGCATATGGACACACACAAACACATGTACAGGCCTATTATACTGTCGCGACACTCGCACCCACGTCTTCTTCAAATGGTTAACGATAAAATATGGATTCATTTCCCGAGTCGTCAGCTTATACATAAACTAGAAATAAACACTAAAGCACTTTTCACCTAGAAATTAATTAAGCACCACCCAGATTTTGGGAAGTAACTTGTATTTCGTAACGAAATTTAATAAGACTACTTAATTGACCAATTCCATGTATATTGCAAATTTTTTTGTAGAGATGTTGCATGTCACATGATCACACGAGTCATAATTTTATCCTAATTTAATGCGTAATGTTACAAATAAAATGAAATGTGTCAATTTGGTGAAAATATAGGTAAATTAACTATGAGACTAGCGCGTGTTTGAAATGATTTGCAGAAGTGTTTTATTATATATAGCTGTCATGCTCGAACAAGGTCCAGAGTGTCAGAAAATCTTTAAAACGTCAACATCTGGGATCGCCCGCCATTCCTGTTGCAATGTTGAAGACAAATCTGCTAAGTTTTAGACTGGAGAATATCTCTGATGTTGAGGTTGGGGTTTCGGTAGTGATTGCATTTCGCTGAATGAAATCCATTATTGCACGTGTTCAATGGGGTCTACCTTTGTCGTCCATACACTGGTCTGGCCAAAGCATGGTTGTCAAAGTGAGGGACGACAACCTCTGATATATTGGCCCATTAAGATTGCCTTGAACAGTGACCAGATCCAACTACAATCATGCGAAACGCATCCCCATAAAACCACCGCCAAATGGAATGGTTTCCTAGGTGTTGGCGGCATTTGGTTGTCTGTAGACACGAGTTCTTCCATCAGTCATCGGCAGAAAAAAGCAGCTTTCATCGGATCAATTAATCTTTCTCCAAGATGCATGATTTCATCTGTGGCGTACTTGACATCATGCTAAACGTGCTGCTTTGTATGCTAGTGTCAGAAGGGGACCCCGCCGATTCCTTGTTGACATGGTCCTGTTGGGAATACACAGTTATCTCGAGATATTCTTGCTGGAAAAAGGTCAACGTCGAACAAGTCTTAACAACACCCTGTCTTCTCGCGGAGATGTTTTACGAGGTTGTTCTGTACAGTTTCTCTCCTTGACGTCATTCGTCTGTTTGGCGTTTTCGTAATAAGAGTCGAACCCAACTGACGCTAAATTTCCCTGCATGACAATCCCGCATTATATAATTCCAATAATCTGCCACCTAATGGCAATGGACAGTATTCGGCGAACCATCACACGATGCACAGGAGGAAAATTATTTTCCGCAAACAAGCAAACATTTAAAAGACAAAAACAAAGTTTTCGCACATGTGAGAATAGATTTTCTACACGTGCTAATTGTGCGGGTTCTTGACTACCGAGGACAATGAAACGGCAGTTTGGAGCCTCGGAAGTGATACTATTTTTATAGTATTAATATTGCATGGCTACCATACATAATAATTTGGTGACAATATTAACGGGCTGGTGTTTAATTTCCAGGTGTGTGTGTATATATACAGGAGTCGAATTTCACAAAGGCAATGAGGTATTTGTCGTCACCCCACCCCCTCATCCTTTAGTCCTAATGCCCTCTCAGTTTCACTTCTAACGAAGGCATTTTAGTCAGGTCCCAATTTCAGAAAATGTGGTATGTACGGGCATTTTTTTAGGATTTAGTCCAACATACTTTTTAGTATGATTTCAGGGCGCTGATTACGAAAAAGTATGTTGGCAATCTGAAAACTTCCATTGTATGGTCGAAAATGGCCGCCATATGTTTATAAATCAAGATTTTGTCCAACATACTTTTTTAATATGATTTTAGGGCACTGATTACGAAACTGTGTGTTGGCAGTTTTATGGTTCAAAATGGGGGTAAACAATATGGCCGCCATATGTTTATAGAATCTAAAGCAAGAATAAAATTGGCTTCACATTGTTTTTTAATTTCGTTATTTTATATTACACGCATTAAAATTTGTTTAACATATGTAATAATTAACATGAAAAGAGAATGTGTACTGGTGGACATAAAAAAAAAATATGGCCACCAATTTATAAGCAGTAATATGAGGAAAATTAGGTCCCAATTTCGGGAAATGTGGTATGTACGGGCATTTCTTTTTAGAATTTGTCCAACATACTTTTTGATATGATTTCAGGGCGCTGATTACGAAAATCTATGTGAAAAAATCTATATTATGGAGGAAAATAGCGGAAAGAATGTGAAAATGTGGAGCAAAATAGCGGAAAAAATGGCCGCAATATGTTTATAAAGAAATAGTAAAATTAGCATCAAGATGGCCGAGAATTTTTTTCTTTTAGGTATTATTTTAAAATAAAATCCTATACATACTTTGAAGACTTATATCTATCATAATTCAAGAATATTTTAATATTTGTTTTTAACACCCAACCCACAGCACTACACGCCCCCCACCCCCACCCCACCGAAAAAAACAAACAAAAACAACAACAAACATCTATCTGTGATTGGGTAAAGTGACAATGTATGTATACTGAAATACACATACTAAACAGAATAAAGAATATATATATATTACTAAGGAACAATTTATTTATTATAAAAATTAGTTTCTTTAGTGTTTTATCCCTCCTTGATCGATTAAATAAAGATGGTCTGAATTCAATGGGAATATTTACGTCATGCTTCCTACAATACATATGAGACTAGCAGGTGTATCTAGCTGTTGCTGTCATGAACTGAGCAGGTGAGCATGTTTTTGTCACATTTACAAAATGTCTGTACAAATTCCTAAAACGAAATGCCAGTACATACCACAATTTACAAAATTGGGAACTAATTTTCCTTATACTCTACTGTATTACTGCTTGTAAATTGGTGGCCATCTTGTTTGTTTTTTTATGTCCACCAGTACACATTCTTTTTTCATGTTGTTTATTCCATATGTTAAACAGATTCTAATGTGTGTAACACAAAATTACAAAATTAAAAACAATGTGAAGCAAATTTTATTATTGCTTTTGATTCTATAAACATATGGTGGCCATATTGTTTCCTCCCATTTTGAACCATAAAATGGAATTTTTCAGATTGCCAACATACATTTTCGTAATCAGTACTCTGAAATCTTACTAAAAAGGTATGTTGGACCAAATCATTAAAAAATGCCCGTACACACTACATTTTCCAAAATTGAGACTTAATTTTACTGGGCTGGGGTTGGTGAGGATAATCATGTTTGCTGTAAATGTACCACTAGATTCAAATGGAAGGTGCACAGAGCTGTTTGTTTAGGGTAAGACCTGGTGTCTTGTGCTTTCTAAAATCTGTGTTTATAGCATATGATTCTGACAGATTTTACTGCATTGTACTAAAAGTGAGTTTTTAAGACCAGTATTTGCCAGCCTCATTACTAGTGGTGTAGCTACACCACCAAAGGTTAGTGTTAGTAGGAGAGACGAAACCCACTGCCACCACACTAATGTTCGTATTCATATCGATAAGCAGCAAGGGATGTTTTATATGCACTATCCCACTTGTTGTACTAAGTGTCATACATCTACCCACTGAGACTTGCGGAACACTCACTCTGGATTGGAGACGATACTGAGATTAAAAATTCCATGCCTCGACTGAAATTTGATCCCAGTACCTACCAGCAACGAGTCCGATAGCTTAACCACTGCTCCATGGAGGCCGTTTACCATAACTCTAATCTGAACCCCATATCTACCAGCCTTGAGACTGACGGCCTGATCACTACATCACCGACTCTGGTTAAAAAATAAGCCTGCTTACTTTACCATTTAATTTATGGTTTAAACAGTCCATGTGACAACCAACTGTTTTGTTACCCAATATAGTTCTTCAACAAATCCCCTTTATAAAAACCTAAATCCTACTAAATCCATCAATTTGCGATCAGCCAGCAATTTTCACAACAATTATGTAAAGATACATTCACAAAGCATTACTTCCATTGACCAAACCCAGCCTAATTAATCCATTCAAAGTTAAAGCAAGCCTAAAAAATGTTCCACTTTAGTCATTAATCGATATTTTACCTATCAGAGGTATTAATTACTAAGATAGGTAACAATTACTGTGAATCCTGGCTTTGATACAGATGGGACTTCAAAGGCTTGCTGAGTGATTAGGTGGGATTAGCTGGACATGTTCAACATGCTTTCTTACCAAATGTGAGGTAATCATGTTTGCAGAGATTTCATTGGATAATCAAGATACATGTCTTTTGATTGGATGGCCTAATCTTTAATGACAGGTTGTTTGGTTTGTGATAGTGACTGGCTCCGGTGGTCCAGTGGTTAAGCTATCGGACTCGTGGCTGGTAGGTACAGTGATCAAATCTCAGTCGAGGCATTGGATTTTTAATCTCAGTATCGGCTTCAACCCAGAGTACATGTAAGTGCTCCACAAGGCTCAGTGTATACCACTTACACCGACCAGTGGTCCACAACAGGTTTAACAAAGGCCATGATTTGTGTTATCCTGTGTGGGATAGTGCATATAAAAGATCCCTTGCTGCTTATCGATAAGAGCAGTTCCATTAGTGTCAAAAATTTCCCTGCAAGTGTTGCCGACATTTATTTTGCATTGGGGAGATAGGAGGGTCAGGGTAGCTGGTAACTATGCCAATGTGAAATTTGAATATTGTAAATCTCTTGATTGGGTGGGGAGTGAAGTGGTGGGTGTGTTGCTTCTCTTTTAGATCCCATTAAACAGTAAATAGCTAAGGCTGATTATGTCCTTGAACTTTGACCAAGAGTCTGAGCTAACTCAGTAAAGCAATCACCTGAAAATGCTTTAGTCATAGGATCAAACCCCTTCAGTGGATTATTTTCTAAATGAATGTTTTTCTCCGTCTCAACCAGTGTTTTACAACTGGTATATAAAAAGTAATTTTCTGCTAAAGAAAATATATAGTAGGTTTCCTCTGATTACCAAATGCTTGACATTCATGTGCTGATGACATTCAGTGTGCTCTAATGGTGTCATTAAAGAAAAAACACTTTATCTTTGAAAACATCCAGTGTATATGTCCCTGTGGTCAGACATAAACACAGATACCACACTGCACACATCCAGTGTAGATGTCCCTGTGGTCAGACTTAAACACAGATACCACACTGCACACATCTAGTGTAGATGTCCCTGTGGTCAGACATAAACACAGATACCACACTGCACACATCTAGTGTAGATGTCCCTGTGGTCAGACATAAACACAGACACCACACTGCACACATCCAGTGTAGATGTCCCTGTGGTCAGACACAAACACAGATGCCACATTGCACACATCCAGTGTATATGTCCCTGTGGTCAGACACAAACACCACAACTGTAAAAAACTAAATTTGTATTTTTACCTAAAATATTCACAAAATATGATCACTTTGTAAAACCTACTAGTAGGTAGTTAGCCTGGGTGGCCAGTCAGATTTGATTGATTATTTTATGTTGGTTGTTGTTCATTTAGAAGACACAAATGTCAGCTTACTGCATCATAATTGTTTATCAGTCAGTCATCAGTTAGGTTAATGACAACAGTTGGGTTTTGCCTCCAGTCAAATCTCACAACAAAACATTCTGTTTGAAATGGCAGCCTTTAACTGTGATATGTGCATCACACCCAGATGTTGCCATCAGCATAAGTTGAATTTTTCATCTTATAGTGATGACACCACCCAGTGTTAGGAAAAAAGGAAAGGATTGTTTGTTTAGTGACACCCCAACACAATGTTTATTCAGCAGCTGTTGGGTGTCTGATATAGAGTTCTGCAACTCATCATCTGTAGAGCAAACTCACTACCACAACATAGGTTACTCTTTCTGATTAGCAGTGAGGGATCTTTTATAAGCACTTTTCTACAGACAGAACAGCACATACCATGTCCTTTGATAAATCAGTTATCAACCACTGGTCGGTGCAAGTCCATTTAGCCTTGCAGTGCACTTACTCTGGGTTGGAGTCAGTATTGAGATTACAAATCCCTTGCCTTGACAGATTTGATCCCAATACCTACCAATCTTGAGTCTGATAGCTTAACCAGTATACTACTAATGCCGGTTCCATTCAGCGTCATACTTATACAAAATAACAGAGAGTGCATTTTTAATCCAGAAATATCCTTTTTTATCAAATGAATGCACCAAAAGATGTAGTTTTTCAAACAATTCATGAAAAATTATTAGTAACCCAGGCTCAATATAAACTCAAACTTGTTTGCCCTGGAGATTTTTATTTTTATTTTTTTTATTTTTTTAAAGGTTTGATGTGGTCCTGCCATTACTTGCATGCTTTAATATAACAATGTATTTTACAGTTTATTGTTTATTATTATCCATATGGGGTCAAATATACTGTGTAATATATTTTTGATAATTTCACAGCGCGCAGATTGTTTCTACAGTCAACAATTGGCTGGATTTAAAAAGATGAGATTTGATTGGCTGCCGGCCTACTTTCAATTTTTTCGCTACAGGCTCGGGTTTACAACATTAATTCTCTCGAGACAGATAAACATTCTCTGTTTGCAACAATAGTCTACAGAAGAATTTTGCTGCTTCCACATATACTATTCTTTTCAGTAAGCAGTAAAAGGTCTTTTAAATATTCTTTCTGACATACAGGACAGCACATTTGTTTTACACATGGTAGGTATTTGCGAGATGATGAAAACAGATTTCTGGTGGCATTTCAGTCAACATTTTAATGATGAAAATAAATTCATATGCTGTATGTTACACCTCAACTAGCCTCCGTGGTTAAGCTATCGGACTCGTGGGATTTTTAATCTCTGTATCGGCTCCAACTCAGAGTGAGCGCTCCGCAAGTCTCAGTGGGTAAGTGTATACAACTTACACCAACCAGTGGTCCACAACTGGTTTAACAAAGGCTGTGGTATGTGCTATTCTGTCTGTGGGATAGTGCATATAAAAGATGCCTTGCTGTTTATCGATATGAGTAGCCACATTAGGTTTAGTATCTCCTACTAACACTAACCTCTGTCCTGGACAGACAGCATAGGAAGCTGAGCTGTGTGCCCAGGACAGCGTTTTTGAACCTTAATTGGATATAAGCATGAAAATAAATACAACCAGCAATGTTACACCCCTTGCTCCCTCCCTCCGAGTGTACAGTTTGTAAGAACAGAAAAATGTCAATAATTGTGAACAACACCTAAGTTTTAAGTCTTAAAATACAGAAGAGAAATAAATGAAAAAGATAGCTTGGAGGCTATATTAAAATAAGGATGATATTACAACATTTCCTCTTTGTAAACCAGTCTTCTTTGTTGTATGCAGGTGACCATCTTTTGTGTTTGAAGATTTCATCCCACCCCTACCCACCTCTTTGATACCAATCAATTCACAACCATCCCCGAGGGCAGCCAACAGGGACCATGACTCCATTGATGGAGCAGTTACAACTTTGACAAGCTTATTGAATCACTCCATCATTGGATAACGATGGCAAATTAAAATTCTCCCATCTATTCATAATGGCCAACATGATGGTCTCATTGCCATCAACAGCAAGTTGCATGTCTACTACTGCAAATAGTTAATTGTAGACCTAAAGGTTTTAAGTCTAGAATTGCAAGTAGATAATTGTATGTTTGCTAAAGTCCTTTACTATTTCAGTGTTTTGTGGGTGTGATTAATAAGTTTGGATTGACAAGTCAATTGTTCCTGTATAGGATTTGGTTGACTGGCTGTCTCATTGGAAAACACTTAGGTAGTTTTTTTATGTAATGTTTGTGTTGTCAAGTACTTCAGTTGAAGCGGTTTTATAGTCACAATTAGTGATTGCATGTGCATGAAATGAATTACTTTCAGATATTATTTTGAATGATTTCCTGTAAAATATGTTTATATCTTCAGGTTTTATTGTAAACTGAGTAAAGCCAAAACAGAAAGATAAATCTTAATAGTATTAAAGAAAGAAAAATCTATCCTCAGTTACATGTAGTTATAAAAAATAAAAGTAAAGTTTGTTTTATTTAACAATGCCTGTAGAGCACATTGATTTTTATCTCATTTTCGGCTATAGGACGTCTATCATATGGTCATTCTGACATATGTTTAGAGGAAACCCGCTGATGCCACATAGGCTACTCTTTCTGAAGAGCAGCAAGCAGTCTTTTATATGTACTGTCCCACTGGCAGGACAGCACATACAATGGCTATTGATGAACCAATTGTCGACCACTGGTTGGAACAGAAAATAGCCCAAACTGCAAATGTGTCCACTGAGAAGGATCGATCTGATGACCAACAGCTTTACAGGCAGACACTCTACCATTTGAGGTACATTCCGCTCTTTCAGTTAGTCATAAGTTTAATCATTGAGGCATGAAAATAATCATTAGGTCATACGTCGATAAGACAAGTATTATCTGTTTAACAACACCCAGCACATTGTTTATTCACCAAGTGTTAGGTATCAAACAGTGTTTACAACACATGGTCTTCATAGGAAACTCACTACCACCACATAGGCTACTCTTTCTGATTGGCTTCAAGTAAGTATGCACTTACTTACAGATGGGATATGACATTTCACTGCCTTTGTTACACAAATTCTGGATCACTGGCTGGAACATGACCACAGTCGTGTCAGTAAAGTGATGAGCTGTGGTTTG
This sequence comes from Symmetromphalus regularis, assembly GCA_032355785.1. Classification (NCBI taxonomy): domain Eukaryota; kingdom Metazoa; phylum Mollusca; class Gastropoda; order Neomphalida; family Neomphalidae; genus Symmetromphalus; species Symmetromphalus regularis. The sequence continues at coordinate 16,809 of JAULBS010009501.1, read as the reverse complement.
TTAATGACTCATTTGAATGCACATTTAGTGAGAGTGTATTCTGCGACAGGGTGGATACAGAAATGCACATTTAGTGAGAGTGTATGCTGCGACGGTGGATACAGAAATGCACATTTGGTGAGAGTGTATGCTGCGACAGGGTGGATACAGAAACTCTAGAATGGTTACAATCAAATTTCAAAATTCACTCGTAGTCACCTTTAGTTTGTTTATTCATGTAAAGACCCGATTTTGTGTACGCTTCTGACATTTCTGTTCATGTTTCAGAAGTCCTGATACACCAGTTATTATCAACCATTACAATAATGTTGTACAAAAAATAGAATACTTAACTTTGCACCAACTTGGATAATACTCCACTATATATTACATAATCAAAATGTATTGTGAATTTTGATATCTGACATACTTTAATTTTTTTTTTAAATCAAAATGGAAATGGACCTTCTTATTGCACTTTGGTAATAGTCATAGTAACAGACCATCTGTATTTTTAAATATTCACAGGGAATGTGTCCCCAAACATTTCTCTGCTATGTACACACAAGATAAATATTTATTTCATAATTTACTTTAGCCGCTACTCGTTTGAAAACTTCTTGATCCAACACTGAAGCTTTCGAAATTGAAATTGTATTTTGAGAGCCTCGTTAGGCCCTGCATTCCTTAAATCATTTAAAGGGACAAAAATACTCACCAGTGTTCTTTTCCCCTTTAAACATGGTGAAACATTCATTAATAAATTATAAGAATGTGGTCATTTAAAAAACAAAATAGTTTCTTTAGTTTCAGAAAAAACCTGTCTTAAAGACATAGTCCCATGGAATTTAAGGGGCTTTGTGCTCTAAATGTTGATTATGAATGAAACTTATATGCATTTGTGATACTAGATCTCATTTTCATATCACGCAAGACATTTTAACTGCACCGTGGTATTGCATGCCTTGTTGATCAATTTTGTTCATATTTTAAAAAAATTAATTCCTCGTGGGGTGAAATAAATTGGTCTGAAATGTTTTTGCAGCTACAAAAATATTCAGAAGTTTTAAAATAATGGCTAATGGGGGAATACCCGTCATGTGGGTCAAAATATATATACGTCACATCTTCAACGGAAAAAAAAATACATAATTTTGTTTCTATTTATTTGTCTTTGAGCATAATTCATAAAAAAAAAATTAAATATTGATAATAAGCAAGATGCGGTGGTTATGTAAGTAGTTGAATGGAGTATTTCTGTGGACAAATCAAATATTTATATTTAAAATTAATTCTTTGTTTGGAAATTAATTAGGTCAAGAGTCCGTGGGAGTATGTATTTAAAATTGATTAGAATATTTCACCTTCCTCCATACTATAGTATTTTGTCTGAATTAGTTATTTGCATAATAGTCTGTCTGTTTTTATAGAACATCTTTAACTCAAATAAACACTGAATTATTCTTTGTTGGCAGTCCTCCCCACATCACCAAGGATCAGTAATTTTCTCTCAAAAAGCATCACTCCGGGCTAAAGCTTAAAATTAAAACTTACATGTAAAGAAAAAAGAAGAATAATGACTTCTTCTGTCATTGACAAAATGATTCAATTTATTACTTTTTGATTGGAATTCTCTTCAATTGTAATTCCCAGGCAGCCAGTTGAACAATGAATGAGACCTAACAGGAAATGTATTAAACTTAGTCAGCCAATAGCATTCCTGTTAATAATAGGGGCAGCGAATGACTGACTGGAAATACATTGTGTGATTTGGGTTATATCTGTTTGATTGGTGATTGAAACTGCTTTCTGTTTATTTGTCATGACGGTGGAGTATAGTAAATCTGTCTGTGTTATGTAAAATCCATGAAAAATTAATTGCTTTGTAAAAGAATTGAAGCAGAAGCAATGGAAATTGTGTTCAATCGTCTTTGTTATGTTTTGTTTGCTGGTAAATTTCCTCTGGGTCTTTTCTGTTAAGAGGATAAAGTTAAATCAGGATGACTGTCAAGTGCTGACTGTCCATTTCATTAAACAATGCCAGGTACAAAGCTAGCTTTTTCTTTCTAATCATCCCAGAATGACTTTACAAATTATGGTCCTGCTAAAAATAAAGTCAACCCTCCACATTGTTATGCATGTTTTAATGAGAGTATAAGCAAATTAAGATGAGGGAACTGGCTTGTTTATGTTAAATTTTGTAATCTGCAATGGTTGTAGAGTGTTGGATTGAGGTGCAAAATGTAAAATCAAATCCTTTTAGAAATGTGAGGTGAGGTGAAGTATTTTTTATACGGGTCCACGTCCAGTTTGGTTCGGACCCTTCTCCCCCGGGTCCAATGTCCTAAGACTAGGGCACTGGGGCCGGAGCAGAGGTTAGTGTTAGTAGGAGACTCGAAACCCGCTGCTTTTTTTCTATAAACACAAGGGATCTTTCATATGCACTATCCCACAGACAGAATAGCACATACCACGGCCTTTGTTAAACCAGTTGTGGAACACTGGTCGGTGTAAGTGGTATACACCTACCCACTGAGCCTTGCAGAGCACTCACTCTGGGTTGGAGCCAATACTGAGATTAAAAATCTCATGCCTCGATTGAGATTTGATCTCAGTACCTACCAGCCTCGAGTCCGATAGCTTAACCACTGTGCCACAGAGGCCGGTTTAGAAATGTTTTTTCCTGTTCTACTCATAGCTTTATAATTGGTATAACATGGTGGTGTCTCTTGGAAGGTTCATTTAAAACATCCTTTGCCTGTAATAAAAAAGAGAGAACAGGGACTTGGTATCTATGGTGACTATTTCTTCTGTAGACCATACATAGTAGCCTTCAACTGTTTGCTGTTCTTAAAGGCATAGTACATGGAATTTAAGGGGCTTTGTGCTCTAAATATTGATTACGAATGAAACTTAGATGCATTTGGTATATTAGATCTCATTTTCTTATCATGCTAGACATTTTAGTTGAACCATAGTATAGGTTTAATTATAAAACATAGTGGACAAATGTGTTCAATTATAAAATATAGTGAACAAATGCGTTTAATTATAAAATATAGTGAACAAATGTGTTTAATTATAAAATAACATTATTTAAGATATTGATAATAATTCCATGTCGATTAAATAGATTTTTTTCACATTTAAAAATTTCTAATTTCAAGATCAGAACTCCTTGTGGAACAAAATAAATTGGTAGGAAATGTTTTTGCACCTGCAAAAATATTCAGAAGTTTTAAAATAACAGCTAATGGAGGAATACCCGTCATGTGACTCGAAATATATATGTCACACCTTCAATGGAAAAAAAACTTTATTTTATTTATTTGTTCATGAGCACAATTCATTATTATTTTTTAAATATTGATAATAAGTGAGATGCTGTGGTTATGTAAGTAGTTGAATGAAGTATTTCTATGGACAAATCAAATGTTTATATTTAAAATGAATTCTTTGTTCAGAAATTAATTAGGTCAAAGGTCCATGGGAGTATGTGTTTAATTATAAAATAACATTATTTAGCTTTCTGTGATCTCGTCTAGCTAAGTGAAAATGAGATTGGGATTTACCTCAGTCGGTAGAGTATTCACCTGAAGTGCTTTTGGTTGCAGGAATGAACCCCCTATGTTGACACTCTTTGGGTTTATTTTCACTCTTAACACATGTTGTATGTGTGCTATATAAAAGGCTGTGGTATGTACTTCTATTTATGTGGAAAAGTGCATATATTAGAACCCTTGTCAGAATTATCAAATGTTCAACATCCAATAGTCAATGATTAACAGGCGCAGATGCAGGATTACTGAAAAGGGGATCCAAATGTGGATTCCTGAAAAGAGGGGATCTAAAAGTGATGATTGAATAGAAACGGTTAATGTTCATGTCCTTCCTCTCAGAAAATTATATGTGGTAGTGGGACGGGGTCCTGACCCTCTGGATCCACTACTAATTAATAAATCAATGTGCTCTAGAGATAGGGGGTGGGTTATGAGTAAAGTGTATAATTTATGACTGCATGTGGCAGTCTGCTGCTGTGTGTAGTCACCTATCTAAAATACAGGATGCAAACTGATAGCTGTTTTTTATTTCATCATGTTAAGAACCAGTTTTTATATACAGCAAAGGAAAGAAAATTGAACTTTTACAGAAAACAATTTGCATACAAGCAATGAGAAGTAGCTCACAGATAGAACACCTGTCTGAGAGGTGATGGGCTGCTGGATCGATCCACTTAAGTGGATCCATTGGAATATTTTTTATTTCTGGTAGTGGTCCATAACTTGTAACAAAGACCATGGTTTGTGTCATCCTCTCTATGGGGAAATGCAAATAAAATATCTGTACTTCTACTCAGAGAGTATCCTATGTGGTAGTAGAAATTTTTTTCTGTGGACCATGAGTCTTAAATATCAAGAGTTTGATATATAAAGTCCGCTGATTAACTATCCAATGTGGTAGTAGCAAGTTTTTTCTGTGGACCATGAGTCTTAAATATCAAGAGTTTGATATATAAAGTCCGCTCATTCACTAGTCTGCGAAGTCATTACCAAACAATCCATTCTTGTTTCCTTTTTGCATATTTTTACATTGTATGGAAGCCTTTATTGTGGTATATCATTGACTACACATTGTAATCTGTGTAAGAATGTGGACATATAACATGATGAAGCAACACTAAGTTATCTCACCACATCCAGAGTTATCTCATCATAGTCCACTTACCTGTTAACAAGCTCTAATCACCCCACATCAAAGCCACCACACCTTAACATAGTCATTAGGCCATAGAGTGAGGTGTGATCGGCACGATTGCATACCTGTACAGCTACCTGTTTACCATCCCTTTGATCTACGACTAATCCAGGTGTATCAGTAATAAACCGAGTGGTCATTTGGCTAGTTATGATGCGTGATGTGGTCATTGTATGGAGATTATCTCAAGTGTGTTGTCCAATCCACTAGTTTTTACTTGTTCATGGTTGGCTAGACAGTAAAATTACAAACTTGTACAATATTAAATGAGCTATAACGGTTAAATTTATTGGTCAGTTTTCTAGTTTTGCTTTAGATCAAGGTTATTTCTTTTTTGTTTGTGTGTGTAAATGTGAGCCAGACAGGTGCTTTTGAACTAAAAGTGACATTGTCAGTGAGCAGGTGCCACAATCATCACCTGTTACCTGGTAATAAATAGAGGTACATTTTGTTCTCTTTTTGGTTGAACTTAACCAGTATAATAATCAATAGCTCATGTTTACAAGTATCATACACTCTGCTATGTGATGTCTTCTCTGTAGGAGTAGATATACATATAAAATACACCTTGCTGTTTATTTGCAGAAAAATGTGTAGCTTGTGTGGTATCAGTAGGTTCTTTCTGACAATCACAATTGTCATATATGTTAGTTGTCACTGGAAGTCTAACATGGTTTTTGTCATACAAAGTCTATGGCAAAAACCTGGTGCTACCACAAAGGTTATTCTTTGTTATTAAATGAAAGGGGTCTATTATATTCAATCTTCATTTAACACACACAGGACACCACACACCACAGTATTCACTCTTTTCACAGAAAAATAAATGCCAATGTGATAAGGTAAGAAAACTGAAATGAAGAAAAAAAAAGAGTAACGTGTGTTTTATTTAACGACACCTGTAGAGCACATTGATTTTTATCTTATCATCAGCTATTGGACATCAATCATATGGCAATTCTGACGTACATATTTAGAGAAAACCCGCTGCTGCCATATAGGCTTCTCTTTCCAATAAGCAGCAAGGGGTCTTTTATATGCACTGTCCAACAGACAGCACAGCACATACCAGTCTTTGATAAACCAGTTGTGGACCACTGGTTGGAAAAGAAAATAGACCTAACTGCAAATGAGTCCACTGAGAAGGATCAATCTGACAACCGACAGATTCACAGGCCTGAAATGAAGAATAGCTTGGTGGGAACACACTGTAATCAGTGGCTACTGTGTTATGTAGCATGGCCAAGGTGTTAGAAAGCTGGCTTTGTTTACATCATGTCGTAATACCTGGGCTTGTGATCTAACATTACCAGTGTTGAGTCACACTGCTCATGTCCTGCTTATATTACACCCACTCCCGGGATACAGAGGCAAGAATGACCTCATGTGAAAATATTTACATCAGTAATTCTTGGCTTTGATGTGAGAATCAACCCATTATATTTGAAAATTAATTTTCAATGACTAACTAATTAAACAGACAGAAATACATACAGGTTTATTTGTATTTAATGATTAACTAATTAAACAGACAGAAATACATACAGTTTTATTTGTATTTAAGATTAACTTTATTGGAAGTAATCCACATCAGGAACAGAATGCAGACATACAAACATTTACTACTATATAATGATACATAAAAGTAAACATTTAACTATAAATTATAATGACAACATGGTGACATGCATAGTACTAGTAATTAATCTTATTGGTATGCTGTGTAGTTGTTAATAAACTCAAACATGGCTGTGTTAACTAAAGACATGGAATATTCATTTTTCATTTGTTTCTAGATTCACTGGACTAAAATGATAAGTAAAGCTAACCATGGGTTATTGTAGTATTCATTTTCTCTTTTAAGTTTGTTAGAGAATGACAAGAAACTGTTGTTTTTCTTTGTTCTTTTGGGGTGTTTTTTGGAGGGGGTGGTGTTTGAGTTTTTTATTTTTATATTTTAATGGATATATTGTGAATGTTTTTTTTTCTCAAATTAAGTTTTAACATATCTCTAGTTTAGTTTACGCATTTATTTAAAATTTAGTTTTGAAATGGTTTCTAACCACTGGTTAAGTTAAGCCCTAGTGTTTTAAACAACTGTTTTTAATGTATTATCATAAAATCCAACAGCCACGTGCCTCAAGCTGTTCTGAATAGTATCATTGCAAAACTAAATAAATAAAAATAACTTTCTAATCACACAGGATAATCTTTTCTAATCACACAGGATACTCTTTTATTAGCAGAAAGGGTCTTTTTAAGAGAGCTTTCCTTCAGAGAGGAGAGGACAATAAGCGGTGATATATGTTCCGTAAACAGATTGTTGCAGGTGGAAGGTGTTTTGATCTGGAAAAGTACTGGCACCTTCATTGAAACTGGTTGAGCATTTGCCTCAGCTGCTCTGGCCATAAGTTCAAACACCCTCAGAGGACACATTTTCTGGTGGGTTTCTAATCCCAAGCAGTGGCCATGGCTTGTGTATCAAAAGGTTTTGTATGTGTTGTCCTGTCTATGGGAAAGAGCATATAAATGATGCTCACTGCTAATGGAAAAATGTAGTCAGTTTCCTCTGAATACTACATCCGTTAGTTGATGATGAATCAATCAATGTGCTGTAGTGATGTCATGAAAAATGTAGTCAGTTTCCTCTGAATACTACATCCGTTAGTTGATGATGAATCAATCAATGTGCTGTAGTGATGTC
>JAULBS010009490.1:0-11199 GCA_032355785.1 Symmetromphalus regularis | reverse complement strand
CACACACACACACACACACACACACACACACACACACACACACACACACACACACACACACACACACACACACAATCTCTCTCTCTCTCTCTCACACACACACACACACACATTCATACAAAACCACAATAATTATTTGTCGTGTGTATATTGTAAACATTTTAGCAAGTGGTAAATATATAACAACCTAAATGACGTCAGACTAATTTAATTTATTAATATCTAAGGAACAAAAAGGAATTGGCACATAGTACCAAATACAAAGCGGTGTTGGGGGCGGAGGTGCATGCCTTTGATAATTGAAAGTGCACTAAAGTATCAGCAACATTTTATGTTTTAAGTACGGCATACACTTTTTAACTGTTTTAATAAATGTTCTTTTAGATTGTAGCCACTAAAAAATTCCTGAATCTGGAAGCGGAAAGTGACGTGATTTCATTATTGCTTGGGCTGATATGGCGGCGGTGGCTCAGCATTTGTGGGCAGTTTGGAACCAATCATGGTTTTAGCCCCTATTCCATAGTCACGTGGTACTGTCTGTGTCTGAAAATGAAAAATAAAACATTCTCCAGCTTAAAAAAAAAAAAGTTTAATCACACCCAAGTATATTGTTTAAATCAGTGCTATTAGGTGCCAAACATTGCATTGATTGCATATGGTCTACAGAAGAAACCAACTATCACCACATAGGCTATTCTTTCAGATTGAAACCTATTCTTTCACATTAGAACGGGTGTTTTGCATGCACTTTCCCACATACAGCACACATACAATCAACCTATCAATAAGAGTAGCCATACTGTGTGGTGGCAGCGGGTTTCGTCTCTCACATTAACACTAACCTCTGTCCTGGACAGAAACACACGAAGCTGAGGTATGTGCTTAGGAGAGCGTGCTTATACGTAACTGGATGCTTATACGTAAATGTTGTAATGGACACTTCTCAAATTGTCCATTATTTACGTTTGTTTGTAATAATTTGACAAAATAACTAACCGTTAACCACATGTATCAATTATCTGTTCCAAACTGCAAACAGCTGATCGTGACATTTTGTGAAAGTTGTTTACTTACGTGAAAAATGCATATTCTTGCATATTTCCTAACTGTCATTAAACATGGAATATTGGTACTGAATTTCCCTTACCTGAGAAATCTAGAATGATGTTATGTTCACATGACGATCTTATATAACGTTAAAATATTAATATTTGTGCACGTTTCTCAAGTTGAATTCATCGCAGTCCGCCATATTGACTTTACAAGCTAATGGCATCGGTCGACAGTATGGTACATATAGATAAAAAGCTTGATTTGTTGACTTTAAAACGTTACTACAGTTTTCTTTAGTGATAAAAGTTATTGTTGATGATAATTACGTAATTGTTTTAAAAATGTTTTATAAGGTTATTTCGTAGTTTTATTAGGACTTATTATGGGGTATACATTTGTACCTACACGAAATCTATGGAGTATGTACACTATTTCGGAATTTATTTCCTCGAAGTACAAGGAGGCATCGAACTAAATCGTAAAATAAATTGTTGTAAAAATTAACAATTAACCATGCCCCCCTAAATTCGATTGGGGCAGATCTTGCCCACCTCTATTAACTGAGGGTTAAATGAAAATCCGAGTGCGCTAAAGTGAGATTAGCAATTCTGTACATTCGGTCAATTGAATATTTCATTTGACAAGTACTTTGTGTATACTTACCAAATTTTGGCACAGAAAATGCGGATGAAAACTTGTCAAAAGACGCTTCTAAAACTGGAAGGGGCAGAAGTTGCCCCCCGCTCCTTATATAACTATTTCTGTTTTTTATTGTAAAGTAGATCCGATTTGGTGTGTCGCTTGTGAAATCTTGTGATGTGATTGGTCTGATGACATCATGTGACATCATGAAAATAGAATAAAAGGAACGTGGGCACGGTGGCTCAGTAACTTTGAAACTTTTGTCTCAAAAGGTAGATTGCATGGACATTTTTGAAAATAAGTTTGTAAACTTTAACAACCTTTGGTCAAATGTAAGCTATTTAATTCTGTTTTTGTTTCCAAAGAAATTAATTAAAAATAAAATCATATTATTTAATAATAGAATAATTAAATAATATTAGGAAAATTAAAGTCCATTGAATATGTTTTTGCCTGCATTCCTATTTCACTACTTATTGCTAAACTTCCTGCTAAGTTCACTTGAACACCAAATAGGATCTTTCTGAAAGATTATGGTTATTGAAAATGTTATATTTATATGTATATTTAACTTAAAATAAATCTGAACTGTTATTTTCGACCTTCTGACTTGTTGCTTTTGTTCAAGTGGCTTACAGTTTTTTTATGTCAGAAGTGGGATGCTTTAATCCAAGAAAGCATCTAATCGAACTCACAGCATTAGTAGACTATTTAAATAGGAACTTTTATTTTTGGCAAATAACAATACTCAGAACTCAGGAAAATTATGGAAACAACAAATTCACCTGATCCAGAAGTTACTTTTAAAGAGGGCTACGAAGCAGAGTGTCTCCAGGAAGGGCAAGGAGATATTTCACTAGATGATGAAGCTATTGATCAGTCAACTGAAGACGAACAGATGACCAGAAACCAGAGAGAACCTGATAGGAGAAGAAAACTGCCAAGACGTCATCATGCACATATTACCAGATCTCTTCCTGATGCATTCACAATCAGACCAGAATTCTATGATGGAAATAGTGACTGGGATGAATATTATAGCCACTCCAAAAACTGTTCCGAACTTGGGAGATGGTCACCACATGAAAGTTTGGCAATACTTTCCGCAAGTCTCAGAGGTACTGCTAGGACTTTCTACATGGGATAAGGACACAATGAGCAGATGTCATTTCCTGTGTTGGTTGAGAGGTTAAACAGTCGTTTTGGGAGTGAACGACAGCGAGATAAATGGTTGTCCAAGCTGAAAGTCAGACAAAGACAGTGGTGAATCAGTTGCAGTTTTGGCTGATGACTTACGCCAAATGACACAGAAAGCATATGCAGATCTAGGTCCAAGGACACAAGAAGTGATTGCTCTGAATCAGCTTTACAAGAGTTTATCCCCTGAACTCCGATATATTTGTATTGATAAAGGTTGTAGGACAGTTGCAGATGCTGTCACTGTAATTGAACGTTATGAAACACTGGTTGGAGAAAACATAGACAAAAGGAAGCCAACAGTCAGAGCTGTTCTGAATAATGTGATGACTGCCTCATCAAAAGATAGCATAAACCAGAAAGAACTTACAAAGTCCCAATCAGATTATGTTTTGGATAAAATTCTAAAGCACCTAGAGAAACTGGAAATGAGTATCCACCAAAGACCAGGTCAGAACAGAGATTCAGCTTCAGAGTCTTATGCAGGGAATAGAAGACGTCCAAGTGATGTTCAAAACAGACGTTGCTTCATATGCCATTCCCCCAACCACTTGATGAGAGGATGTCCTAGGTATCAAAGACACCCACAAAACAAGAGTAATGAACAACAGGGAAACGAGAACTTGTTGACTCTGTGGGCCGAGAGTCAACAGTAACAAAAAGGCCTATTGATACAGTTTCCAAGAGATGTGACATTGCTGGAGATGTTAAAGGAAAGCTTGATAATGGATTCTACACTTCCGGAACTGTCAATGGTATACCCGTAGAATACCTAGTTGATAGTGGATCAACTATGACAATACTGTCAAGTAGAATTTACAATCAAATGAAGTCTGAGTTTGCTCCTACATTACAGCCATGGATTGCAAATATTAATTCAGTTGATGGGACTTGCTTGGAAACCATGGGAAATGCAATGATGGATATCATCCTTGCTGGAATGAAATATCAACACAAAGTTGTTGTTTGCAATATCACAAAGGATACATATTGGGACAAGACTTCCTTCTGAAATATGCCAAGTCAGTCGACTACAAGAAACTTCAGATTCGTAGAGAAATGTCAACCATTCAATGTTGGATTGGTGGCGAAGCTGAAATGATTTGTCAAGTTTGTGTCCAAGGAACTCAGACCATTCAACCAAACTCAAGTGCATGGGTTTCCGTTCGAATACCTCAAGTAGACATGCTTACAGAGACAGCTGTTATTGAGAGTAAAAAGGATTTGCATCCAAATTTGCATGTGGTAGAATGCATCATTGATACAGGAAAAGAAGAACAAGAGGTTCACATAGTGAATGTAGATACAGAGGAAGTGACACTCCACCCAAACATGATTATTGGTACAGCTGAGTCAGTTTATCAAGGTTCACATGAAGTGAAGTGTGCTACAGTGCAAATTAACAGTTTTAAACAAAATTCCGAACAACTTCCCCAACATCTGACTGATCTTTGGGAAAGAAGTTCAAAATATCTTTCAATAGATGAAAAAGAAGAGTTGGCTGCTTTGCTAATAAAATATCAGGAAGCATTTTCTGTTAGTTCAGATGACTTGGGAAGAACCAATAGAGTACAGCACGAGATTAACACTGGGGATGCTAGTCCAATACGACAACCTCCAAGAAGACAGCCATTGGGAAAACGAGAGATTGAAAAAGAGGAAATCAACAAAATGTTCCAAAGAGGTGTCATAGAACATTCCCACAGTGCTTGGGCATCGCCTGTTGTTCTTATTCAAAAGAAAGTAAGTCCACACGGTTTTGTGTAGATTTCCGTCGTTTGAATGATGTTACCAAGAAAGATGCATACCCTCTGCCTCGCACTGATGACTGTCTGGATACACTTGCTCATTCTAAATGGTTCAGCACCATGGATTTAAACTCCGGATTTTGGCAGATTGGCGTATCAGAAGAAAATAAGGAGAAAACTGCTTTTGCAAACAGTATGGGGTTGTTTCATTTTACAGTCATGCACTTTGGCTTAGCAAATGCTCCATCCACATTTGAAAGACTGATGGAAGATGTGCTTAGAGGTTTACAGTGGCAAGATTGTCTTTTGTATATGGATGATATCATTGTACCAGGTTTCACAGTGCAGGAAATGCTAACCAGGCTTGAACGTGTGTTTCAAAGGTTACTTGATGCAAATAAGCTTAAGCCTTCAAAGTGTATATTTTTCCAGAAGTCTGTTAAGTTCTTGGGACATATTGTTTCTGAAGAGGGAGTTCAAACTGATCCTGAAAAGATAGAAAAAGTTCAAAACTGGCCAGTTCCGAAGAATTCTAAAGAAGTAAGAAGCTTTCTGGGACTTTGTTCCTATTACAGAAGATTTGTTATGGGTTTTGCACAAACTGGCTGAGAAAGGAACTCAGTATAAATAGGATCATGACTGTGAAGAGGCTTTTACAAAACTCAAGCAAGCTCTGACATCAGCTCCCATTTTAGCCTATCCTGACACAAATTGTAAATTTATCTTATATACAAATGCCAGTGGAACAGCTGTAGGAGCTATTCTTCCTCAAGAGAAGGATGGAATGGAACATGTAATAGCTTACATGAGTAAGAGTCTCAACAAGCATGAGCAAAACTATTGTGTGACACGCAAAGAGTTGCTTGCTGTTGTCTGCGCTTTGAAGCATTTCCATTCTTACCTATATGGGAGATACTGTTGCGAACTGATAATGCAGCTGTTAGCTGGATGCGTAACTTGAAGAACCCTACTGGACAAGTTGCTCGTTGGTTAGAAGAGCTTAGCACTTACAACTTAGTTGTCAAACACATAGCAGGACGGATCCATTCAAATGCTGATGCACTCTCCCGGTATACATGTAAAGTGTGCCAAAGACAAGAAGAAATTCAAAATACAGATACAGAAGGAGAATCCTGTACAGTAAGATCAGTGATGGAAACTGTCTGTAATCAGGATGACTATGAAGTTGAAACTGATGATATCAGAGCCATCACCAGAAATGAGCAGATAGCCACTAGCCAATGTCCACCACTTCTTCTCAGTGGCTGGAGCACAGATGAGATTTAACCAGAACAGCAAAAAGATGTCCATGTAGGTCCAATCATTCTTGCATTATTGGAAAATCAATGCCCTGAGTGGTCGGATATTTCACATCTTTCATCCATAGCCAAGATACTTTGGAGACAATGGGATCGTCTTGGACTACACCATAAAGTTTTGTATAGAAGATGATTCTCTGATGGTACCAGCTGGCTGCAGCTAGTTGTCCCTGATGTGCTTAAGAAAGATGTATTCCTTTTACACCATGACATTCCGTCCGGAGGTCATCTGGAATCTGATAAATGTTTAGAGAAGATTAAAACAGAATTTTTATTGGCCTGCCATGAAGAAAGAAGTTGAACAATACTGTACAACTTGTGATCAGTGCACTGCTCGAAAACTATCTCGGGAACCACAAAGAGCTCCACTTGGTTCGTATATGGTTGGCGAGCTAATGGAAAAGGTTGCCATGGATATCATGGGACCACTTCCTGTAACATATCATGGAAACAAATATATTCTAGTCATTATGGATTGTTTCACTAGGTGGACAGAGGCTGTCGCAATACCTAACCAAGAGGCAGAAACTGGCCAAAGCATTTGTTGATAATTTTGTTTGCCGTTTTGGAACACCAGTGCAAGTTCATACAGATCAAGGCACCAATTTTGAGTCGAAGCTGTTCAAAGATATATGTTCACTGCTGCAAATCCATAAGACAAGAACAAGTGGTATGAGACCACAGTCAAATGGCAACGATGAAAGATTCAATCGTACATTGGGGGCAATGCTATCCACGTACTGTGAGAAGAACCGAAGGAGTTGGGATGATTATCTACCCTGGGTACTTATGGCATACCGATCTTCAGTTCATGCATCAACTGGCAAAACACCTAATATGATAGTTTTTGGAAAAGAAATTGCTCTTCCAATGCAAGCTGTAATTGGAAAGCCTGATGAAGATGTCTCTGAGAATGAAGTCAGTGAGTATGTATCAAATCTCCAGAAGAAGCTGAAACAGGTTCATGAACTTGTTAGAATATGCATTAAGAAATCATCAGAATATCAGAAAAACCTCTACAATATCCGGACAAAAGCTGGAGATGCTGTATGGGTTCACCATCCTTTCAGGAAGCTTGGTGTCTTGTCAGAAGTTAACTGCAAGTTGGAAAGGTCCTTTCTTCAACCTGAAAAGAATTGATGATGTCACTTACCTGGAGAAGAGATCACCACAGCAACCTGCCAAAGTGTATCATGGTGATCGTTTGTTGCTTTATAAGGGAAGAAATCTTCCAGTATGGATCCGCAAACAGTTGAAGTCTTGTGGATAAGTAAACACACACAACTACTTTCCTGATGTGTTTACAAACACTAAAGTTTTTTTTAACAATTATCAGTTCAACAAAATGTATTTAGAGATGGTTCGTGCATCTTTTTTTTTTTTTTTTTTGTTCTTCTGCACAGTTAAGTCACAGATACCCTGCATCGATGAATGACAACTGGTTCAAGGACAGCTCCATCATTTTTTTTGTGGCCAAATGTTTTGTCCTAGGTATGAGAAGTGAGGATAAACTGAAGATGTGTTCTGGTGTGTGAAGTCTACTGTTGAAGAGATGTTTGCATCTGTTCTAGCCTGAAGTGAAGTAGTTACGCCATTATTCTATGATGTCCACTGCTAAGCCTGAAATATTTGTTCGTGCTGTTTTCTTTAGAAGTGCCAGATTTTGTCTGAGGGACATTTCCTGTCTTGAAGCTGTAATGTTTTTAAATGGTTATAATAAGAAGTCATAAGTTTCGATGTTATACATCGACGTCACATGGAAGACAGAACAATTTATTTTGTGGTGAAATTTTGAGAGCAGCTTCAGTTACTCTTCAAGAATGTTTACCTGAAGAATAGTGTAAAGGTACACTGTTCGCTATTGAAGCTTTGAAGTACCTGATGTTTAGAAGAACCTGCAACTGAAAATGGAGGTTAAGAAGATGGCCATATGTGTGTTAAGGAAACGTTTCAAGATGCTTTAACTTACAGCAAGGACTAGACCTGATCAACCTAGGAACTACTGGTAACAAGTTAAAGACTCCAATTTTCGAAGAAGTTGCTGATGTACATGAATTTTAGTGATAAGGAAAAAAAAAATGAAGCACTGTGTTATGTATAGAAACTATTGTTGTAGGAATAGGAAGCAGGCTTAATTTCACCCCATTAAATTCAAAGAAAAACTAGAATTTAATGTTAGGCTATTAGAGGTAAAGTAATCCTCAAGTATAACTCTAAACATGTAAAAGGTAGTTCATTATCGATTATGGTGGAAGATACTAGTGGATCTCTTTACCAATCCGTAGTCTCATCGTGCTGCACAGGAAATACTGCATTAACGTCAGTTAAACCACAAGCATGATTCTTATATGATAACCAAACCTTTGTTGTGACACCGGTGATCTCTACATAGATGATAACTTTATCGCAGATATCTTAAGCAGACATGTTTCAGTAGTGATACCAGAAACATCTGAAAACACAATTTTGATACAACATCAAGTGTTTCTTCTGAGTTGAATGGAACCTGAATGGAGTCTATCAAGTGTCTACCAAACTGTGTGACATATTTTAAACTTTTATAGTTAGTTGTTGTTTTTCCATTAACTAGTTTAATTCAAAAGGACTATGCAGAGTCAACCAAAGCACTAACAAACTTTACATGTATGGATGTTGTGTAACAAAGACTGTTCAACTAATTGATATTTCATTCAAGGACATTAG
The DNA here is from genome assembly GCA_032355785.1 of Symmetromphalus regularis. NCBI lineage: Eukaryota > Metazoa > Mollusca > Gastropoda > Neomphalida > Neomphalidae > Symmetromphalus > Symmetromphalus regularis. Next base: position 2,537 of record JAULBS010009490.1, on the reverse strand, counting down.
TGATAATCTGTTGGTTGAGAACTTGACTTTAGACATTATCAAAGTCTAATTATTATTGCTATAGTATTTTATTGTTGGAGATTAACCGGAGGTTCAATCTTAGAACCAAGGGGTTGTTGTAATGGACACTTCTCAAATTGTCCATTATTTATGTTTGTTTGTAATAATTTGACAAAATAATTAACCGTTAACCACGTGTATCAATTATATGTTCCAAACTGCAAACAGTTGATCGTGACTTTTTGTGAAAGTTGTTTACTTACGTGAAAAAAAGCGTATTCTTGCATATTTCCTAACTATCATTAAACATGAAATATTGGTACCGAATTTCCCTTACCTGAGAACATCTAGAATGATGTTATGTTTACATGACGATCTTATATAACGTTAAAATATTACTATTTGTTCACGTTTCTCAAGTCGAATTCATCGCTGTCCGCCATATTGACTTTACAGGCTAATGGCATTGGTCGACAATATGGTACATATAGATAAAAAGCTTGATTTGTTGACTTTAAAATGTTACTAAAGTGTTCTTTAGTGATAAAAGTTATTGTTGATGATAATCACATAATTGTTTTAAAAATGTTTTATAAGTTTATTTCCTAGTTTTATTAGGACTTATTATGGGGTATACCTACGCGAAATCTATGGAGTACGTACACTATTTCGGAATTTATTTCCTCGAAGTACAAGGAGGCATCGATCTAAATCGTAAAATAAATTGTTGTAAAAATTAACAATTAACCATGCCCCCCTAAATTCGAGAGGGGCAGACCTTGCCCCCCTCTATTAACTGAGGGATAAATGAAAATCCGAGTGAGTTAAAGTGAGATTAGCAATTCTGTACGTTCGGTCAATTGAATATTTCATTTGGCAAGTACTTTGTGTATACTTACCAAATTTTGGCGCAGAAAAGTGCGGGTGAAAACTTGTCAAAAGACGCTTCTAAAACTGGAAGGGGCAGAAGCTGCCCCCAGCTCCTTATATAACTATTTCTGCTTTTTATTGTAAAGTAGATCCGATCTGGTGTTTCGCTTGTGAAATCTTGTGACGTGATTGGTCTGATGACGTCATGTGACGTCATGAAAATAGTATAAAAGGAACGCAGGCAGGGCGGTTCAGTAATTTTGAAACTTTTGTCTCAAAGCCTGCTAAAATAATTTAAAGGCAGATTGCCGGGAAATATTGGAAAATAATTTTGTAAACTTTAACAATCCTTTGATCAAATGTAAGCTATTTAAATCTTAATTCCAAAGAAATTAATTAAAAATAAAATCATATTATTTAATAATAGAATAATTAAATAATATTAGGAAAATTTAAGTCCATTGAATATGTTTTTGCCTGCATTCCTATTTCACTTCTTATTGCTAAACTTCCTGCTAAGTTCACTTGAACACCAGATAAGATCTTTCTGAAAGATCATGGTTATTGAAAATATTATATTTGATTGTACATTTAACTTCAAATAAATCTGAACTGTTATTTTCGACCTTCTGACTTGTTGCTTTTATTCTAGTGGCTTACAATATGTTTGACCAACCAAACAATGCACCGATCCAACGAAATACCGAAAAGGACTGAAATTGACCGAAATGGACCCACGAAGCAACGAAATGGATTACAATTTTATCCTGTAACCATTTATTTATTTAACGACCCCCCAACACAAAAGTAAACATCGGCTATTGGGGGTATCCTGTAACCAATTTACAGAATATTTTCCAGAAGTTGTAATATCCCCTTCTTCGAGTCTTTTAATATCAGTTATTAAAGACAAAAACAAATATAAAACACTCGACGAAGGGCATATTACAACTTCTGGAAAATGATAAAATTGTGGTCCATTTCGGTGTTTCGTCGGTCCTTTTCAATCTTTGGTGTTTCGTCAGTCGATTTCGGTCGATTTCTGTCCTTTTCAGTGTTTCGTCGGATCTTTTCAGTCTTTGGTGTTTCGTCGGTCGATTTCGGTCGATTTCTGTCCTTTTCAGTGTTTCGTCGGTCCTTTTCAGTCTTTGGTGTTTCGTCGGTCCATTTCGGTCGATTTCTGTCCTTTTCAGTGTTTCGTCGGGCCTTTTCAGTCTTTGGTGTTTCGTCGGTCCTTTTCGGTTGATTTCTGTCCTTTTCAGTGTTTCGTCGGACCCACAATGTACTAACCAATATTAATGGACCGTGATGGCGGCGTCTGTAGACCACAGCAGCAATTGCAGCAAATATGACCACTGTGAAGAGGACGGCAGCGATTATTCCTATGACCACTCCGAGAGACAGCAGACAGCCGATTGTCTCGTCCGAATCGTCCCCGCAGTTGTTGTATGAGTCGCAAGTCACCACGCTGTTGACGCATTTAAAATTTGAACATTCAAATTCTTTGTCGTCGTTGCAAATACCTGTTGGAATATTTTACTGTTTTAAAGAAAATACAGAATCTAATTGTTGTTTCTTCGTATTTATAGTAAAAGTAAAGTTTGTTTTATTTAACGACACCTCTAGAGCACATTGATTTTTATCTTATCATCGGCTATTGGACGTCA
>JAULBS010009479.1:0-11200 GCA_032355785.1 Symmetromphalus regularis | reverse complement strand
ACAGGAACCTGAGTTGTGTGCCCAGGACAGCGTGCTTGAAACTTAATTGGATATAAGCACGAAAATAAATACAACCACCACCACCATTCCGAAGTTTTAGTTTTAGTACATAGAAGGATACATACTGTTAAAAATATGCAAGGGATATTAATTACGTCATTCATATCAAAATAAGTACCATGTATCGAATACGATACGAACAATAGTGGAACATCACAAGCCAACGTCAACGACGTTCAAGACATTTTGTAGATTTAAGTGCAAAACTTTAGCAATGTCACAGAATAAACCCAATTATTGGATTTTGATCTGGTGTGTGCCACAAATTATTAATGATTTTCACTAGTTATTAATGAATGCATTAATGATAAACTTTAAATTGGCAACTTCTACCCTTGCAGCCTGTCCGGGTCAGATTCGTTCATGTCTCTTTATCCTCATGTAAATATTTCATTGCAAATTCATGTCACGTCATAGCTTTTGCTTTGACACTTACCATTATTATTATAAATATGACTTCGTTCCTATTATCTTGCTGTTATGTTTTAATATCTTATTTTGAACAGTATACATATTGCAGGTTTTTAACATGAATGGTATAATAACGGTATACAGGTACTAGCTACATTTATTGTGGATCTGATATAAAAAGCACTTCAATCTGTATATAAAATCTGTCTTCTCTTAACACCCACTTGGGATGTGATTGAGATGATTTTAAAGACAGTATTTGATTTGAATGACCAACTAATAGGACTAATACTATATTACTGTCTATATCACGTGTGACTTCATTCTGTTTTAGAGTGCCTGGGTGAAAAATACAGATGTCGCATTTCACGACCAATGTAAAGGTAAGGCGAGATAAAGGACTAGATTCTTTACAATTGAATTCTTTACAAGAGCCAGTTTGCCTACTGTTATTATATGCGAACACAGATTTTAATGAAAGGGGGTTGAATTGGAGAAGTTTTTTGGTTTCCCATTTTAAGGCATTTTCCAGCTAGGATACAAGCAATAAATTTATTATTAACTATTTAAATTATGTGGGGAACCTAAATACGTAAGTATCCGTTTCTACTCATTTCCTCTTTTTTTATACACTAAGGGAAAAATCATTTCTTATAAAATAAAGTGAAGAGGGATAAACCCCTAACATCTTTGTCTCCGATACTGACCATATACTTTCCAGGCGCGGATGCATGATTTCTGAAAGGGGGATGTTCAAATTTGATGTTTGAATAGGACCCTGGGGAAAATGGTTAATTTTCACGTCCTTCCACTCGGAAAATATATATATTAAAAAACAAATCTGGATCCGCTACTGCATTCAATCTGCCCTAATACAGAATCCATATATTTTCTTGCCATTAACCACTCAGGACTTAGTCTGGCGATCTTCAGACCTGCTACTCAACTGCCTGGCTGTCCGAAGATCATTACAAGGGAGGAGTGGGGAGCCAGACCACCAATCACAGCGCCTCGGCTCCTTCCAGCCACGCCCCATTTTCTGGTCGTCCATCACGGAGCCACGCCCACCTGTAAGACGCGTGAGCAGTGTATTCGTCTGGTAAAATCTTACCAAGATTACCACATGGACGGCCATGGTAAGCGTAATCTTATTGGTTGGTTGGTTGTAATTATTTTAGTGCTTATATCCCATTATAGTTCAATCACGCAGTCATGAACACACAGTTCAGCTTCCTGTTCTGTCTGTCCAGGACAGAGGTTAATATTAATAGGAGAGACAAACCCGCTGCCGCCACACTAATATGACTACTCTTATCGATAAGCAGCAAATCTCTGTTGTGGTCAAACACTGATGACTTTTCTTTGTTCTCCTCTAGGCTGGGACGACATCGGCTACAGTTTTCTGGTTGGAGAGGACGGCAACGTGTACGAAGGACGAGGTTGGGACCGCCATGGCGCTCACACTCGCCACTACAACGAGGTCGCTTTGGGTAATAGCAGCTTACATCACCACGATGGGCGTAAATCACGCGGGGGGTGGGGGAGGACTGGGGGACACGTTTACCCACTTTTAGCACTGGGGGGGACGCCTACATAAGTATCCCCCCATACACACACACACACTTTTTGATTTGAAAAATTAAAATTAAAATGCCTAAATAATATTTTTTACCAGTATTTCTCTTTATTGTATAAATTTAAAGCTTAACCTTGTTGTCTTAGCGCAAATATACCGAAGTACATAGGGGTCTACAATGGCGTCAATCATGGGGGTGGAGTGCGGGGGCAGGGAACACATTCTCCCTGCTTTTTGGACAGGGGGATGGTATGGTCATCCCACTTTTTGGACAGGGGGAGGTCCGTCGCCCCCCAACCCACAATTACAGGAATCGATTTTCCCCCTCGATCATCACAGCAACTTTTCATCAACATTACCGTCACGTATATCAAGGATTAATTTGCTGTGTAATTTCTCTGAGGATGTGGAATAACAGAATCATTTTGTTTCAACAGTTATTTTCATTTAAACGTGCTCTATGACTATTTTACTATTTTTACACATATTAAGATAAACAATTACAAATTAATTGATTCCTCAAAACATATTAATATAATTCCACAATATAAAACATGTGATATTGCGCTCACTCAAATTATAATGGTGTGCAACAATATTAAGAAGGTTCTTCTTTCTTATTAATACGGCACCAATGGCAGGGGCGGTTCTAGCAATTGTAAATAGGGGAGTCGGGGCACAACTACTTTGACGCTAAAAATATGGGGCATGTGAAGTAATTTCGCTTAAGGTTTTACAAGAAAAATGTTCATTGCCCGAAAATTAGGGGGTGTGCGTGCGCCGGGTGCACCCCCATGGAACCGCGCCTGAAAGGTCAGATATTGTCATTTTAAATTTACTAATAGATTGCTTTAAATGATAGTAATTTGTTGTTTGAATTTAATTGAAGGTATTTTCTATAGGGATGCGGGAGGGGGGACGGGGTTAAAATTAACAATTGTTTAATGATATTAGGTTTACCTCATTAAATATTCAAAATGGCGGCTCTGGCGGCCATCAGAGCAATTTCTCAGTGCCATCAAAGTTTTTATTGTAAGATATGATATACACATGATATTTAAATAGGTGGTTTGCTTTCTGTATGTCATGTTTCTGGTAGTATATTGTTCAGCCGAGTTTTTTGTTCTGTACATGTAATTAAATAAAAATTCATATAAACTCAAATATTTCTTGGAAGACTGCCACCTTATGCAACTATGAGAGTACCCCTTTAAGACCAAAGAACAAAAAAAAGCTGGAAACTATTCCGTTAAATTTTGTTATTATTTTATTCTTTTTCCCCATAAAGGATTTTGTGTGATTGGAAACTTTATGCTGAGACCGCCTGACGATGAAGCTCTGAGGACCTTACGTCAGCTGATAGACTGCACCATTGCCAACCAGAAAGTGACGTCACAGTATACGTTACTAGGTCACCGCGACACTAATCCACATACGTTGTGCCCGGGTGATAAACTCCATGATATAATAACAAGATGGCCACATTTCAATTTTAACAATGCGCGAGTTAAATAAGTAATAAAGATCTGTTATTAAAATGGTATTTTTGTTAGTTCATAATTTATAAATAATTGTCTTGTACGAAACACAAATACAACTACGTGTAGGCAGTGCATCTTAGGTCTCACTACATAGAAACGTTTTGACAAACTTGTAACAGAAATCAAGCCAGTGAAACTAGGTTTTACCAATACACAGATGTTAGTAAGTTTATATCATTACTACAAAGTATAAGTAAATATGTGCCACACAGAGATTCATTCTGTTGAACTCCATGACAAATCAACTCTAACCCTGGAGTAAACTGTGAAGTGAGACCTAACCCTGATACTCCATCAATGAGCTGTATTCCGTACGGGTATAATGATAGATCGAACTATCGATGCATCGCGATTGTTAGTGTCTAGATAGTAAACTATCGATAGGAAATTAAAATGGCGATAGTTATCGCGATAGTTTCCTTCACTATTGATAGTTTAAGAAACTTAAACGCATACTCCCACGGACCCTTAACCTAATTAATTTCCAAACAAAGAATTAATTTTAAATATAAAAATTTGATTTGTCCATAGAAATACTTCATTCAACTACTTACATAACCACCGTATCTCGCTTATTATCAATATTTTTAAAAATAATAATTGAATTATGGTAACCAACTATAATTCATAAACCATAAACTCGACATGGAATTCCCTATACCATGGTTCAGGTAAAACGTCTTGCGTGATAAAAAGCGAGATCTAATATCACAAATGCATGTAAGTTTTATTCATAATCAATATTTATGGCACAAAGTCCCTAACATTGCGTGGGAATATACCTTTAAGGCAGTCAAATAAATGACGTTGTCCTTACTTTAAACATTGTGTTTCATTTCTAGTTGAAACGTACAGTATCTTGCTTGGAATATTTACATTGTGTGTCCATGCTACTATTTAGCACAGCAATTTGACAAAACAATCTTTTCAAAATATAACTCTTTAATCCATCAGTGTTTGAACTGATGATTTTGAACATTTCAATCAGTTGACCACAATAAATATTTACTCATATCCAGAAATAATTAGAAAATGTTGGAATGGGAATTACATCCTACACCCGCCCCCTCCCTACCCCCCACCCAAAAAAAGAGAAGCATTTAGTTAAAATATTACACATGTACACCGAGAACTAATGTTTACTTAAATAAATATGTGTGAACATAACTAATGTTTTATGCTGGACACTGATCTTAACCAAACTGACAAAATAAATAGCTTATTTATTTTAGTATTTTTCATTTCTTTTGTGAGAAACTTGTTTGTGGTTACACAGAAAAAATAAGATTTTGTTAACTCCATTGTTAATAATAATGCACAAAATGAGAACAAGCACAATTCAGTTAAAACTGGGGGTAAATATCACATGACACAAATTAGGAAAATAAATTAGGAATGTTGAGGCAACTAAGTATTCATTCAGACTACTATCGCGACAGTGTTTTACTATCGCAATAGTATCGTAATAGTGATTTGACTATCTCAGTACTATCGCAATAGTTGGAAAGGCCCCAATAATCAACCCTAAGAATTACCATATGTTTGACGTCCAATAGCCGATGATAAGACATCCTCACAACTTCAGGGGTCACTCTGGTCACTCCGAGTCCGTTTGGACCCTTGACTAATATAGTTTATATAAACCTGGGCAGAGAAAACATATTTTGATTGGAAGCGTCGTATCATGAGAAGATTGGAAGCATCTATTCACAATTCGGCTTTCAATGCATCGAGCATCACCTTATCGATGTAAATAATGGATCATGGAAGAGGTAAAAATGAATGGGAGTACAGGTGTTATCAGTTTCTAAGTACGTCAGTTTCAAATGTAATACCAGATAAAAGGTAATGCAAAATAATGACTGAGAAAAAGCAACTTCACGAAGTGTTTGGGAATTTACCACAAGAACATGACAGTTGCCGATTTGGCTTATAAAACGAGCAATCTGATTGGATAATATTTTTAAGTATGATACCACCAAAAAATGTTTTCGTATAGATGGCGCGGTAAGCAGCCCGAGTTTTTATGAACTATATTGGTCAGGGGTCCAAACGGACTCGGAGTGACCCCTGACGTTGTGAGGATGATGATAAGATAAAAAAAATCAATGTGCTCTAGAGGCGTCGTTAAATAAAACAAACTTTACATTTCTTGCTTGTACATTGAATGGTGTCGTCATAACATTAGTTTTCCGACTTTACAGAAGCCCAAGTCCAGACTTTCAGTTTAAATTAGTTGATTATAAGAAAGTGGTCATGTACATGTACGAAAAGTTAGTCTTTTTCATTATTTTTGTTATTATTATTTTTAACCATATAGTTTAGTATGAAAGGCGACATCGATTTAAATCTATAGATGTAAAGATAACAGGATTCAACATCATAACCAACAAAGAAATCCTTAAACAAACATCAACACAGTCACTGGTATCGGAGATCAAGCATCAAAGATGGCGGTGAATTGGCCATGTCGTCAGAATGCATCCAACAGCTCTACCAAAAGTGGCACTCCGATCGACCACTGATGAAAAACGAAACGGATAAGACCCAAAGAAACATGGAGGAGGACAGTGGAAAAGGAAATCCTATTTAATATATTTACTGGTGACCAGATCTTAATGACAAAATTTGTATTTTCAAACTCTGTCAAGACACCATCACAACGTTAGGGGTCACTCGAGTCCGTGGGACCCCTGACAAATATAGATCATAAAAACCCGAGCTGCTTACTGCTCCATCTATACGAAAATACTTTTGGTGATATCATGCTTAAAGATATTATCAAATCAAATCGCTCGTTTTATTAGCCATTTTTTTCGTTTCTTCTATGATTCATTATTTTCATCGATAAGGTGGATTGAAAGCCGAATTGTCATTGGCTGCTTCTAATGATGAGAACCATCCAATCAAAAAATGTTTTCTCTGCTCGGGTTTTTATTAACTATAATTTTTATTTGTATGGAGTCCCATGGACTCAAGTGACACCTGACGTTGTGAGGTTTTGCTCAACGTAGACATAGGCAGATCTGGGGCATTTATATCAGTTCATAAATACATGAGGGGACGGGATCTAGCTCAATCGGTGGAGAGTCCGACTAAGGTCCTTTAGTTGTAGGATCGAACTCCTAATAATAAAAATTAAAATAATTTTTAAAATCTCTTGAAGAACATCATTTAAAGAATTAAGACACATTTTAATATAAAATCGCACGCAAAACATAAAATAAAACGTTATTTTATAAACATAAAATAAAACCTTACGATACAAACATAAAATAATCCAACTGTAGTTTGGGCTATTTTCTGTTTCAACCAGTGGTTAATCAAAGGCCGTGGTATGTGCTGTCCTGTCTGTGGGAAGGTGCATATAAAAGACCCATTGCTGCTTATCGGAAAAAGTAGCCTACATTGCGGCAGCGGGTTTCATCTAAATAAATATGTCAAAATGATAATGTGATTAACGTCCAATAGCCGATGATAAGATAAAAATCAATGTGCTCTAGAGGCGTCATTAAATAAAGAAACCTTTACTTTTTACAAACATAAAATAAAACGTTATGATATAAACATAAAATAAAACGTTATGATATAAACATAAAATAAAACGTTATGATATAAACATAAAATAAAACGTTTTGATATAAACCTAAAATAAAACGTTATGATATAAACATAAAATAAAACGTTATGATATAAACCTAAAATAAAACGTTATGATATAAAAATAAAATAAAACGTTATGATATAAACATAAAATAAAACGTTTTGATATATTTTTAAAATGTAATCTGAAATGTCAAAAGAGTTCTATTGTTCAAAACTATCTCTTAATAAAACTTATTCAGAGGATAGTCTAGGGAAACTCGTGAAATTCCGGACTCGTGAACAACTGTCAAAACAGTAATGATATGAAAAGTTCGTGAAATGTGGCCCTGGGTAGCTTATTTGGAAATGCCAACTAAGCATTTTCTTCTTTATTATAACTAATAACATATGTCATCAGCATTCATACGACTACTTAGGCCATGGTTTTTTGCTTAAATGTTTCGCGGATCCACCGACGTGTTTACAAAAGTCCCGCTGAAAAAATAAAATTTAAGAGTTCTTTTTTTGTTTGTTTTTTAATTTCCACCGCCAATACGTTTTCATTCACGATCAAAAATAAAAAATTCATAAAATCTTTCCAATGTTTTCTGTGGGAGTAAAATTGAAGATTTTTATTAGAAATGCGGGAATTTGTGATATATATGCATCTGAAATTTGATCAGAGTCGGCCTCCGGTGGCCGTTTTTTAATAATCTCGCAATGTGCGAGAGTTCAGGTTCAGGACGAGAGTTCGACGTGACCATACCAAAATGACGTCGTACTTAGTTATAAACGTGCGAGATAGAGGGAAATCGATCTGATTGTGTTAGTATTACATGGATTCCCCCCCACCCCTCTACGATGGAAAATTGGGCTTGGAAAAAAGAAAAGAAAAAAAAACCCACCCAGATTTGTTTCTCTCTTCCACCCTCCCCTCCTTCAATACAATTGGCCAAAAACATCCGTGAAACATCTAATAAAAAATACCTTGGCCTTAATTGAATTTCACTTTGATCGTATATCGGAAAATCAATTCACGATTGCCGTATGTTACCATGTATATTCACAATCTTTACATAGTAACACGTGTGAAATGTAAGACACTTATTTTTATCACCTCGCTATGCCAGATCGTTACTGGAATCTAAAATCAAACGTGTTAATATTAGCAATGCGAATTTTGAAACGTGTCATTTATATTTCCGATTGCCCGCTTTATAGATGCAGTGACGATTGCAATATACTCAACCATAACAGAACGTATGCATGTTGTTTACGTTTTTGTTTCATGGGGTGGTCACAGTAATGGTCCATTTTAATTTACAGCGAACACGTGGTATTACTATACACACACACACACACACACACACACACACACACAGTCACACACACACAGTCACACACACACATACACACACAGTCACACACACATACACACACAGTCATACACACACACACACACACACACACACACATACACACAGTCAAACACACACGCACGCATCAAGCATACGAGAGATAGAACCAGGGGAACAAAGGGGTCTCAAGTAATCACTAAAATTATTAGAAATTTCACAATATCCACGAAAACGTCTGCCAGGGATTTAATTAAATCCATTAAAAAGTTTCAGGTAAATCTTATAGTAAATATTCACATATAAATGCCAGGTTTTTTTGGCACAGTCAACATATTTTAACTTGAAGCTCTCCGTTTGGAACATTGCAACACACTGGTTTCCCGAACTTGTTTCTTCATCAGACCAAAGTTTGGCATTGTTGTCTGTACGAGGCACCGTTCCTACGTAAAACCCTTGCTCTATGTCTTCAATAGCTGAAACAAATTTTGTTAAATTTCAAATCGACTGAACAACAATTAACATCACGTTCAAAACATGGCAGTAACAACAGGTGTTGATTGGATTGGGATTCGGAAGTTATGTCCTCTCCACTCTTTAAGAAAACAATAATTTGAATTTTATTACGTCTTCATTAAAACATGCACATGGGGATTCAGGACGTCTAGGGGGTTAAGACTTCATCCTTTCGTTATCAATTCCACCCTCCCCATAATAATTTGTGTAACTACTAACTAGTGACCCCCAGTATCAAAAACATCTTTAAAATATCTTTATTTCCCACCCCTTCTTCAAAAATGTTTGTATCCATCCCTGGTTCATCTCTTCCAATAGCATAATAATGCCATATTAAAACAACTTTAGAGCATGTAAAAAAAAAATTGTATTTGTCCCTGATTTGTCTCTTTCAGTGGTATAATAATATTGTTAGCGTTACAGAAAAAAATAGTATTATTTTAATCGATTTAAAAATAAAATTAGTATTCTTTTTTAATAACACAATTGCTGCACAGACATAACATGTTTGGGGGGGGGTTGGGTGTGTTTTTTTGTGGGGTGGTGGGTGTTTTTATAATAATATATTATAGATGAGATAGTGTCTGGTTTGGGGGTGGGGTACATGGACAGTGTTACATACACTGATCACTGACCTGAGTTTCTCATGAATAATCGTTTGAAATTCTATTCTTAGGGAGGAATTGTTCTGCTATACAGAGTGCATAAGCGATGAAACTACACAAGTATAGTCTTCATCATAACGATATAAAGAACTAATTGGAAGAATGTCATGGATTTCATAACATACAATTTGGATAACTGTTAAATTGATCCGTGCGTGCGCGTGCATTTGAGTACAATAGCATGGTTATCCATTCAAGGGCACAACTCATGTTGATATAAAGGAAGTACAATAGTATGGTTATCCATTCAAGGGCACAACTCATGTTGATATAAAGGAAGCTAAATAAAGCGTCGTGTAAAGTCATCTAAACACCCTCCTTTATTTATTTATTTATTTATTTTTGTTATTGCTTTCTTGCCCTTCTAAACTTATTCACAGTTCTCGCTGGTTCCCTCTCACCAAATATAAATAAATAAAATAAATTCTTTATTAGTCCCTGTCTAGATCAGAAGGAATCAACGTACTTTTGTTTGAAACTTTGATGTCTCTTATGATGGCGTCCCATTTCTGCGTGGTGTCTATCATGACTAGAGTGGCATGCTCTGTTTCACAGGTTTCCATGGCGTCAATGTGGATTTTAGCAGTGTAATAATACTTCACTGTAAACAAGGGTGAGTCGTGCATTATGTAACCTGTCGGAACAGTCTTTCTCGTCACAACTAAAACAAAAAATGCAAATGAATAATTAGCCGCTGGTTGAAAACGTTTTAATTCATAGCCAGGTGTAAAATTTTCAGAAGGTATTTTAATGATTTTTAAGATCGAAGAAGGTCTAAAGTTAGGACCAAATTATTGATATGGACGAAAGGACGGACAGACGGAAGGACGGACGGGTAGGTAGGTAGACGGATAGATAGGTAGGGAGGGAGATAGGTAGGTAGGTAGGTAGATAGGTAGGTCGGTAGGTAGGTCGGTAGGTAGGTAGGTAGGTAGGTAGATGGATGCACGCACACACATGCATACACACACAGACATATATATACATGTATATTCTATTATTTTTTAATTTATATATATGTATTTATTTTTAGCAAATGTATTATTATTATTATTTATTTATTTATATTATTATTTATTATTATATGTTTAAACCTTTCTTCATTATGAAATGTTTATATCCAGGATATGTTTTGCTCTTTTCAATGAAGTCCTTTTCAACCACAAACGATATCAGATGGCACCTTGCCGTGTCACTTTTGTAGGAGAAGGACTTGCACGTGACGCTATCAGCACACCGGATCGCACAGTCCTCTGTAGAGGTGGCAGCAACTGCTTTCACTGGAGGGATCTTGTCGTCCATTGCACGGAGTCGGACATTCAGGAATTTTAGAGAGTCCACATCATGCAGCAGAAACATCATATACATAATGAGGATGACCATGGTGGAATCTAGAGACAGAATTAGCAGAAATATCATATACATAATGAGGATGACCATGGTGGAATCTAGAGACAGAATTAGCAGAAATATCATATACATAATGAGGAT
>JAULBS010009468.1:2500-11200 GCA_032355785.1 Symmetromphalus regularis | reverse complement strand
TGGTTTACCCCCCCCCCCCCCCCCCGCCCCCCACTCCGAAGGGAAAAAAAATGCGATTTTTGGGAAAATGAGCGGAAACTGATACTTACATATTTAGGTTCCCCACATAATTTAAATAGTTAGTATTGCTTGTATCCTCCCTGAAAAATGCCTTAAAATGGGAAACAAAAATAATTCCCCAACTGATTCCCCTTTCCTTAAAACGTGTGTGAGCGCCTGGTATGTCATCAAAGAAGTACAAAACACGAGTTCAATGCACGTTTCCAAGAATGGGTGGGGACTCAGCGAAGTCATAATTATATAACATTTTAGAAATGGAAAATTGATACGGTCCTCTGTTCACAAAATCACCACTCTGACCATAAGAGTTCAGTTGCTCAAATCACCACTGCTGACCATAAGAGTTCAGTTGCTCAAACATTTATTGGCTTTATGGGTACAAAATTTCTAAACCAATTTCGAAAGCAGATTAAACAACAAACAATATATTGAAACTTAATTTTCAAGAGTAAGTAATTAAATCAAAAATATCTTTTTATTTCTTCAAAAATATTAAAATAAAAGTAGCTTAAATCTTAGAAAAATGGGCATTTGATATTTTCCTTATTCTGAACATTTAAAAGAAATTTTAATTAATTCTTCTTTAATTGAAAAACTAACATGAATAAAGAATAATATTCATATTATGAATGCAATTAGTGAAGACTGTTTTCTTAAAGACGGTTATGGAACATACGTTAAAGTATTTTAAACGTCACCTTCCTATCTATCATACTACTTACAAGTTGTTTTCAGCTGGATTAGATTCGTCCTTAACATCAAGGATCCATCAACATAGGGCTCTAACAATAATGACGAGCGATTATATGTAAACAGATGCACTATTAAAATAATATGTGGCATTTATGGGCAAATAATAAGCCAGTGATGCGTGAAAACGTTCAGTGAATCGAGGCCTCTCTGATGGCAGCGGAGTCTAAATGTGTGTGCATTTTATTCATTAAACTTTCATTAGGGCATCGCGCGTTCAGTTTACCTACACAATGACAAGACTCTGGAGGATTCCGCGACTTCGCTTTGTTTTCCCACACAAGTGGACTCGAGAGAATTTTACTTTGCAAATCTCCTAAACCCATTAAGACAAAATGTCCATAGGGAGTGAAGATTCGCTAGCAAATAGTCTGCAATGTTTGCTAATAAAATGAAATGGGAACTTCGTGTTAAAGCATTGGACAAATGTTCATTTCGGCCTTGATGGAGACGCACAGTGTTAAACAATGACTTCTCTACGTTGTTTGCTCTCAAGGAATGTTTTGATGGAAAAATGCAGCTCAGGGAAGAATTAAGGAATTGGATCAAAGTCACGTTTTCAGTTTTTTTCAACTTTGCTTAGGATAATATGGTTGGAGAAACATGAAGAAAATTGGTTCGAAAATTTGAGAAATTAATTAATTGTATTAGTATTTATAAGATAAATGCCCAAAAGCCGCGACCTTTTGGTCTGCATAGTCATCTTTCCTTCTAAATAGAGTGACTGCAAATACCGAGGAAACAAAATGCGAGATGAGCTGCATATTTGGTTTATCATACGACATAACAAACAAGGAAAAGTTAGGTAATTAGCTAACAGCTATACATGTTCTATCAAATGCCATTCACTTCAAATGTTCCAGCCTTGTTACAAGTTGTATATAATTGTCTTGCTAATTTACCTGGATTTTTATTTGTATTTTTAACTTAAGATAACGGATATTCACACACAAGTTTAATGATACTTCTAACATTAACATTTTGGAACAAATCTAATGGACGTAAATGTAATGAATTTAGCAAGGAAATATTTCCTTTCCACCAATTTTTGCGTCGCTTTACACGAAAAACATCCCACCTAACATAGCTTATCATACCATGATCCAGCTACAAACATGGCCGACCGCACCCCTTGACCCCGCTCGTGCATGCAGGGCACGTGTCTTTGTGAGTATTTCGTGAGGTGGTGCTAATCCCCTGCAAGCAGCATGGTCTAGGTGGCATTACTGGAGGATATGGTTTTGTGTTTGTTCTTGCTACAAACTTATCTACATGTACACATTCGCGACAAACCTGTCTCTTGGAAACATATTCTCTGATGCGACGGGAAGATGGCGGCGATATGTCACGTGACGAGAAATACAAACACTAAACCACGTGAAGGTCGGTTCACTCAGACTGAGAGATGAATTATGCTGCCCCCTCTTTTTTAAAAACTATTTTATAAGTATGTACAATTGTTTCATTAAATTATGCTTAACACTGTCAACAACAAAAACAGAACTGTTTATACTCCACCACATCGTCAATGGAACTGTTCCTTTTACAACCGAATCATTTCAGTCCGACCAGTTGTATTTGCACATTTTGTTCTTTAACAACGAGGCAAAACAAACTGTTCAGGTACAATGTTTAGAATCTTATGGTCGTCAATTTGTTAATCTTAGATTCGTACAAACTACACAGTTTCAAACTTTAGTCTGACCACCAGTTTGTTTTAGTTTCGTACAAACAACTCACTTATATGGCAATCAGTTTGTAAACTTAGTTTCGTACAAATTTAATATAACCATCAGTTTGTTAACCATAGTTTCGTATTCAGTTGTCTTTCTTAGTCGAGCTCTCCTCATTTTCAATGTTTGTGAGTTATTTACGTCTATAAACATCACATAAATATATAATACTCATCCATTCTTTAAGCCGACCTTTCAGTACCAACATCAGTTCTATTGCAATATTCACTTTTCTCTTCTTGTCTTTTCAATAAGTACGCTCCTGTTTGTTCATATGTTCACCAGTGCTTCCATTTGGAATGGGAGGCAATTTCTGGTAATTGTTCCAACGACAAGTTATTCCTAATTCAGTGTTTCCAGTCTTGATTCCGCGCCATCGCTCGCCTCCTACGTCATTCTCTACCGCTAATCTCTCAAAAGCTGTCAACACTAGATTCATTGTCACCAGACGTCAGACATATCCGGGTGATGGTGACCCACGGACTGGACCAGAGACTGACTGAATGGCGTTCCTGGCAGGGATCGGGAAATGAAGGGACCGTCGTGAGGGTGAAGTGGAGGCAAGGGTTCTGGCGTAGATGCTGGAGGCAGGATGTCCCCAGGAAGATACTGGCCATCTGGAACAGGCATGCCTGAAAATGGACAGAAAAGATCCCATAAATCAAAAGGCATTTACTATAGAAGGATATACCCAATCAAAAATACAATAATGTGCTTTTTATTTTTTTTTAAATAAATATTCAAACTGATAACTTCAATACCAGACGATGAATGTTTTTGGTGGAAAAGGAAGATGAGACAGGACTATGCTTGTGGTGAAGAGTGGTGTGATGGTACAGATATATAGATATAGATGATGTTAGCATCATAACAAAGATACCATCTAACCAATGTCGGTGGAGAGTGCAACACATATTCTACTTGACAAGAATATAGACTGTGCAGGATATAATATGGCCTTAAACAAGACCAAGCAAACATGTATGTGCACAGAATAAAAATATAATAATAAAATTATTGTCTTCGCTATTTAACTAGTATGTTCTTAATTCTCTTACAAACTCTCCCTCCCTCCCCCTCTCTCTCTCTCTCTCTCTCTCTCTCTCTCTCTCTCTCTCTCTCTCTCTCTCTGATCACTATTCCTTTTAACATTTACTCGTCAAATTAATTTAGTATCATGAACAGACCTGACCAAGTATGCACTAATAGTATGACTAACTTTATGACTCAAGTAAATCAAAGATACATTAAATACAGGTACGCACGTGTGTACATGAATGTGTAAATAAAGAACAGGAGTCTAAAGTATACTGACAAGCAACCTCAAGCGAGAAGTTAGATACAGACAGATGTAGTTATGTTTAGACATGCGTTATTTGGTGTTAAAATTAACATAGTGTGTTCCTGTTACAATTAGTATTGAGTTTGATCCTTGCGCACACATTACTGGCTACATCGGGTGTGGGGTGACTAAGCATTGAGTGAGATCCCATTTAAAAACAAGAGTAAGCTATTTTTAATGAACTTCAAAAGAGAGAAGTATCGTTACGCATAAAACTATTATTTTGTTTGAATGAAACAAAATGCACTAGTCTATAAATAAAGTATATAAACTAACGGGCAAAAGAAATGACATCAAGGATAATGTAACGATAACTTTGAGAAACCGCACAAAACTTTGAAAATAACATTTGTATTTGTAAAAAAAGATGTATAGTCGACATAAATGCCATAATTTAACTTAAACAGCGATGAAAACAAAATGTGCAGAAGCCTTAAACAAAATATCCAAACTATTTTATTCTTATTTTTGGTATCATTTCTTTTGTCCGTTAGTATACATACTTATATTTAAACACCTTTGTGATAGATATCATAACAGAAATGTTATTAATCAGACTTATTTTATAAGTGAGACAAAATTCAGTAGTCTTTACACTGCAGAACACCAACTGCATCTTAATAACGATAACCTCTATGTTATTTCAATGCATAGAATGCGTGAATATGTTTAACCTGCGTTCACCGATATACAAACATAAGTAACAAATGCAGTATAGACTTGAAGTATGTTCAAAGGTTGTAGGGTGAGTATACTTTTTATAATTTATGTATTTTCGGTGCATAGATACTTAAGCATATTTAGCCTGCGTGCAATGACAATATTAAAATAATAATTTAAAAAATCTAAAGAAATAAGAAAAAAACGATCTTGTGTCATATGTAGTATAGATATTGTATTCATAGTTTTTTTTCTATATGATGTATATACTTTTGGTGTATAAATGTTCGCATGTTTACTATGTATGCACTGGCGGGACACATAATTGAACCAGATTCAATACAGGTTACGTGTGTTTATATAGGCTATGAAATTAGGTTGTTAAACAGGAATTTTAAGGAAATTTATACGACGCTTAAACATCTACAATTTCTTCTTTCCTTTGAAATGATGATGAACTAATTAAGCCCGGCAGTGAGTATATGCTTTCTTTATCTCGTATAGCTGCCAATCCAGAATACGGTTAAAGCTCTCCTTGCAAATTATTTATATATAAAAAATTAAAAACTATACTGATAATAGATCGATACAATACAAGATCCATATAAATGAAAGAAAATCGGCAATAGTTATTGATTTCTAAAGAAGTTATACTAATAAATCAAACACGGAATAAATTTCACAATTATCACTAACGTATCCATATTGTCAAAACAACCACTTGCTCAACCGAAATATCCAGGTCAGATATTTCCGTATTTTCACCTATTTCTCAGCAACTGACCAACCAGCAAAACCTCTAACGATCTTAAACGGTTTACTATGAACTCAAAAGCCGCGGTTCGTATATTATTCAAACGTCATGTTTAGACATAAATTACGGACAAGAGTGGGAAGCATGTTGAAGTGAGGAAAACGATGACGGACAGCAACAAATGGTCTAAAGGCGCTGAACAGCTCTGTAGCTTTCAGGAATGCCATCTGGATGAAGACACTTGGGGGTGTATGAGTTTGCACCGCGCTTACTCGACATTGTAAGCATTCGTTTACAAAGCAATGGTCTCATCTGCCCCCTGCGTCCCAGTGCAAACAACTCGCGGCGTTAGATCCCATCTGCAGTTGAATTATCACCGAGGATGATGGAGCTGCACAGTAGATGGGACGTCGATGACGTCTTGCACATAATTCCTATCAGAGGCACTCTAAGCGTTCTTGTTCGACTTGTGATTGTTTTAGTGGCTTATCGCGCAAATACTGCTCACTGCTGGGCACGGTTTTAGAATGTAGTATGAATGGTGTGAAGATACTCGAGAGGGAGAGGGTCGCAGTTGTAGTGAGATGGATGGCCTACGGAAGGTTAACAATCGTACCCAATACTCGAATGATTAATGCACTTCGACCTTATAGGATTTACTGTTGCTAGGTGGGTGATGAAGGATTAACGGAATCTTTCTTGTAAGAAATAAAAGAAGGAAGAAACAAATGAGAGACCGAATAAGTGCCATTCCTTTCTTTGATCTATTATTATATTTCATTTATTCACACCTCCTCTGATCGGTCTATTTAGAAATCCATTTGTAAAACATATTCAAATCAGAATGACATAACTGATATTGAGATCAACATCTTATATCTATCTTTATAAGGCTATTAATTAATTAATTTATTTATTTAACGACACACACCCCTCCCAGCACAAACGTAAATATCGGCTAATGGGGGTGGGGGGTCTTTATAAGGTAGTACATGGGTTATATAGGTAAAATCGAAAGAACCTGAATTCCTGAATCACTGCAAATACTGTGATGATAGCAGGTATTCGCGAAAACTGAGCATACCGCTCCTTTTATGCATTTGTCATAAGCACGTCATTTAACTCTGAGAATACACTATCCACATCAAATATCCAAACATAGTTTAGTAGAAATAGTTAATACTAAAACTACCACAAACTGGCATTTGTCATAAGCACGTCATTTAACTCTGAGAATACACTATCCACATCAAATATCCAAACATAGTTTAGTAGAAGTAGTTAATACTAAAACTACCACAAACTGGCATTTGTCATAAGCACGTCATTTAACCCTGAGAATACTCTATCCACAACTAATATCCAAACACAGTTTAGTAAAAGTAGTTAATACTAAAACTACCACAAACTGATCAATACACGCACACGCTGTTTGATTCATCTTTCTGTCCACTCAAGCATCAACAATACAATATAGAAAACAGTTAATTAAAAAGTAATAAAGTAAAAATGACACGTACAGTTCATCCTACCTGGATGGTGCATTGGTTGATCCAGGTTGAGCGGCGGCGTTCCCTGGGAATTAGGTGGCAGAAAGGTCATGCCACCCTCCTGACCTTGTCCCATGAAGAACTCATTGTATCCTTGGTACCCGGGATAAAACTCTTGACCGTTATCTAAAACAAAAATTGTAATATAATTATTCAAATGACATACAAGCTACACTATTTATGCATCCGAGCTCCGCTTGCATATGCGTGCTCTTTACATTGGCATCATTTCTTGTATTCTGCATAATAACAACAAATATGCAAGGAAACGAATTTAAAGGAGTATTCAAGTAAAAGAGATCATATTAATATATGTATTTGTATTGTTATTGTTTTATTTTTTTATTTTATTTTTTTATTACCCCAGAAATATTTGTCAGTGCCAAGGTTGGGGCCTTGGTTCACTGACTTACAAAATTATATACAATTAAAAATAAATCACAATCTTTTAATATAAACTCGAATAATATATATATAAGAGTAATAATAATAATATCAACCAATATATTAATTTGAGGTAATAGAGAGGAGAGAGAAAGAAAATACAAGATATGAAAGAATAGACACATGCTTACACGTTGTATTGTTATTGTTCGTGTTTGAATGATACACAGCTGAAGTCACTGAACATGTTTTTGTTTTTTTTTCAAAATCGCATTCAAGATGACCACCCTCAGTAAAATGAATGTCGAAATATGTGAGGTTTGGCTCTATTATTATTTTAATACCATTATTTCAATACATTTATAGTAAACATGAAATTAAATCATAATTAACTTTGCAATATCTAAAGAGTAATATTAAATAGTAATATAAAAATCTACCTGACTTCTCCTTTAAAAGATATATAGTAATAATAGTAGTAGTTACTTTTAAGACAACTAAAACCAGTGTTAATATATTTATTTCCGAGATATATATATTATAGCTTAAAATTAGCACACCTTTTTGGATGAATAATATTTCCATGTCACGGTATTAACAGGAGGAGTACTTCAATGAAATAACCACTCAACACTTAAGCACTTCGTATCCTTTCAAGAAGCACAATGCGTTACGTTTTTAAGAACCTTTGTCACCTTTTACATCCATATAAAATTTAATCCCATGGTAATTTGTGAATTTCGTCAGTGTACTTCTACACAATGGTTGTTTTGGTGTGGTATAAAATTTAATAATTTTCTCTACTTTATGTTAACTTGTAAAACGCAGCTGAAAGACAAACTATGAAAGGCAGCGTCTAGCGGTTTACCACTGAGATGCATCTTACACCCGCCACTAAAATACAACTGCACCTTATATACACTACATGTACTAACAAATAGAAAAAATGTAATAACATATTTATGAGTTTTTTTATTGCTTCATCCCACAAGTCGCAGGTTTCCTTCAACGCACTTAAGTGTCAATTGTTTTTCACTTGAGTAGTTTTGTTGCCTGAACAAAGGGACAAAACTCTAGCATGTACAGAGACTGGTACACGGTTGGGTGCGTAACGTTTTGACTGTGAACGTATACGTAGTCTTTGATCATAGAGCAGAAAATCTCGTTACTTCAACATCTTAGGGTACTTAGTTCCAGTTGCGATGTGTGAATGTGCACTTCAAAAATGTTCCACTCACTAAGCCAGATGGTAGAGATGATAATATGATAACAATAATAATAGTAATGTGATGATAATAATAATAATAATAATATAATAATAATAATAAACTGCATACAAATAATAACAAATAAATTTATTAATAATTAAATAAATAAATCAGTAAATAAATGTATAAAATTTAATAAATAAATATACTTAGCGATATAAAACACTTATATCGCCGATACAGTCAAATAGAAACTTTA
>JAULBS010009457.1:0-11200 GCA_032355785.1 Symmetromphalus regularis | reverse complement strand
ATGTAATAAGAGCGTAAGTTGGCAATTTTATTGTATATCTACATATTTCTTGTAATGTTTTGGTCGGAAACTGAAGCTTTTGTAGCCAGTAAATTGCAGGGCTTTGCTCTTTAGCGCGTATATGGCCCACATTGGACGGGATGCCAACCAATAACGATAATCAATAAGCAGCCTGTCCATTTTGGACTAGCTTTGTTGGTACTCATTAAGAATCATTAAATTCATTTGTTGTGGCTTAAAAACAGCCAGCTACTTACATCACGTGACTGAAAGGTATCACTTTTTATCTAATCCAAACAAATTTTGTTTACTAAATATATTTAACAAAGTGAGCCTCATTGATCCAGTTGCAGGACATCAGACTCACAAGCTGAAGACAGTGGTTCAAAATCTGTTGATGGTTGGCATACACTAACTACATGTCAAAATAACTATAGGTTTGACAGCCAGTCACTAAATCATATTTTGAAGGAGTTCTGGGTGGATATTTTTACTGTGCTGTTTATGGAAAGGAGTTTCATACTCATGTCATTTTTTATCTTTTCAGTTTGCATCTTTAAATTACCTCCTATTAATACTCATAATACCCTAGTTTGTACTTGTAGTAGGAACTGTTTCATAGTTGTAATTTAAACATTTCATACTCTGAGTATGAACTAGTTCTAAATTATATTGGAAATACCCATAAATCAGTATATTTATATAACTGCATGTAAAATAATCAAAAATACCTTTATGTTCATATGTTTTAATACTTTACAAAATGACTCTTATGAGTACCAACAATATATACCAACAAAAATAAACTGCATGCATACAAAGCAATAAGAAACATGCATGTTTCTTCATATGGCACAATGTGTTGGATGTTTGAAATGGTCCATTAATGTTTCGTACATTTTATGACTGACATTGTTTTGTTAGTGTGAGTACAAAATGGTTACTGTACAAGTATGGACTGGTTCGTATTTCAGGTACAAATAAGGGTATAAAATGGTAGGCAAGAAATACCTGACATTCTTATGGAATGATTGATTAAACTATTATATTGTATCTGCCCTTGAACTAGCTCCAAATGGGTAATTGACAATCCTCTAACCACAATATTTTTCTCACAATCATGTAGATAATGATCATATTAATAATGACAATGACACAATATTGTTGTTTAAATCTTTTCAGCATTGGTTGTTGGCCCATCAATTTGAGATGGATTCTACAAGTCCCCAAAAACCAAGAAAGGCAGGTGTGTCTAAGACTTTAACAAAGAATCATAAAGAGGCCTCCACCCAAACAGCCCTAAATCTGGAAGATCTAAATACATTACTGCTGGCATTTCTCTCTCCAAAACAAGAAGCATGTACTCAGACAGATTTCAGTTGCGACGTGTCCGTTATGGATAACAGATGCGGACGTTGTGAAGGTGATGCAGTTGACGATAAAGCTGGTACAACTGATGATACTGATGATAAAGCTGATACTGAAGATAAACCAGATACAATTAATGATAAACCTGGTACTGATGATAAAGCTGATACAGATCTTGATACATCTATTACAATGGAAAATGTTCAACAACAACACGATATCGTTAAGCAAGAATTAACCAACAATAATGATGACAGTGATGCACCCAACTTTGATCCACTTTCAACTTCTTTTGATGAGATTGAACTGATTTCAACACCTAAAAGTCACACTGCTGTAAAATCTGAGAGGCTCACTCCAACATCCATGTTTTCTTTAGTTTCTTCAGATCGTGTTACTCGAAGTGCAAACAGGAAATCTTCCACAGAATGTGATCCAAAGAAAACATCTCTCTGTCGAAGTTCAAGCAAGAAAACATCCATTGAAATTGCAATCAGAAAAACATCTACTGAAAATGCTTTAGAGGAAGCTCATATGTGCCAAAAGGAAGTCAGGAAAACATCCATTGAAAGTGCTTCAAAAACCACACCAGTCTGCCAGAGTGCAACTAGTAAAACACCCATTGAAAATTCTTCAGAAAAAGCTGCTGTGTCCAAAATTGCAATAAAAAAAACATCCAATGAAAATGTTTTAGATAAAACTCCCATCCAGCAGAGTAGAAATAGAAAAACATTCATTGAAAGTTCTTCAGAAAAAACTCCTGTTCACCAGATGATAACTAGAAAAACGTCCATCAAAAGTTCTTCAGAGAAAACTCCTGTTCACCAGATGATAACTAGAAATACACCCATTGAAAGTTCTTCAGAGAAAATACCTTTTCATCATATGATAACTAGAAAAACATCCTCTGAAAGAACTTCAAAGAAAATGTCTGTCTGCCAGAGTTCAACTGAAAAAACACCCACTGAAAATGCTTCAGAAAGAACTATTAGTCGGAGATCATCAGCAAGAATTGATAAAAGATCTGAGAACCAGGCTTTAAAAGATGTTCAAGATGGAAAGCTCACTGCAGTTGTCAAGTTAGAACGTGTTGACAATGATGATTTGGAACCATTCATGTGCCCAGAGTGTGGGCAGACATTTGCACTAGCCAGTCATCTGAATCGCCATGCTATTGAGCATTCAAAAGATGATGAGATTTTTGCCTGTGATCAGTGTTCTGACGCTTTTGACACTAAACGAGAGTTATTAAAGCATAAAAACACCAAACACCGGACTAATTTCTTTTGTGACATATGTTCAAAGCGGTTCTTGAGCAGTCGTGGTCTGGTGAAGCACATCCGAAGTCACACAACTGAAAAACCTTACCAGTGCGATACATGCGACCTAGCCTTTGGTGATGAGATCGAACTGTTGGACCACACATGTGTAGAAAACACTCAGACAAACACACCAAAATTGAAACAGCCTCTACATTGTATTGTTTGCAACAAAAGCTTTACAGGTGCTTACAAACTGCTGCGACATTACAGAAGTCATACAGAAGAGAAGCCCTTTCAGTGTACAAAGTGCCCACGGGCGTTTAACAACCAGTATGATCTTGCAAGACATATGAAAGCTCACAAGCCAGATGGTGCTCCTGATACCTTGGTACAGACGACAGTCGAGTATAAGGAAGTGTGTGAACTGTGTGGGAAAGTACTGCGCTGTCGGGCACATTTGATTCGTCACCAGATGACTCACACTGGAGAGCGGCCATTCCCCTGTGAACATTGTAACAGACGCTTCACTGAACCTAGTGGTCTCAAGGTCAGACAACACTTTTTGGTTTAAGTTAAACTTCTTCATTAAGCCTAAATAAAAATATTGCTAGTTTGCCATCTAGCAATCAACTTATAAAAATGTATTTCAACTTTTCAAGAGAATCTTTTTACCTTGTTCTTTGAGGTCCAGTGTGATCCTTCTCCATGGTTTTGGAAGGAATGAATAAATTCTCAACAAAGTTAACCAATGCTGAAATGTTTGATCAGATTTAAAACAAACATTTTTAATTTGTTTTAGCCCTACACCTCTCTTTTCCTTCTTTTATTGTCACAAATATAGCAGTGTCAGCATTAGTCCTTGATCTTTAATTATTTTTATACTAATTAACAAGGTGTGATTAATTACAAAATCAGGATAAATATGTTTAAACTACCAAACTAAAATTAGTTTATAAAGAAAGTAGTTTTATCTTTTTTACAAGATATTTTAAAATAACATTTAATGGTAAATATTTTCATTTGCCACTTTTCAGTATTATTTATAAATCCCCCCCCCCCTCCAATAACTGATATTAGGAAGAATTAAAGCTGTAACCTGAAATTCATAAACTTTAAATAATTTCTCTTATTAATTGCCATTTTGAGTCCATGTAAAACTGCCTCAGGAGATACATTCTCAGTTTTGTCCTTAAATAAATACAAGAGCTTAGATTTTTAAAATGTATATTTTTTGTTTTTCAGAGCCACATTGCTCGAATGCACATGACCGTGGAGGAAAAGCAACATGTTTGTGAACTGTGTGGGAAAGAATTTGGAATAATCTCTCACCTCAACCAACATTTAAAGGCACATAAGAAACAAAAGGTGAAGCGAGAGAAAAAACCCAAACCCAAACCAACCTGCGAGGTCTGTGGCAAGACGTTCACCCAGTCCTACAAATTGAACATCCACATGCATACGCACTCTGGTACAAAACCATTTCAATGTGAAGAATGTAACAAGGGATTTCTTCACCGACACGACTACCATCGACACATGCAGACCCAGCATGGCTTAGGAAATAATGAAGCATTTGCTAAGAAGTATCCATGTGAAAAATGCTCCAAAGTATTCAACAAAGCATTTCACTTGAAACGCCACTTCATGGTGAGGCATTCTGGTATAAAGAACTTCCATTGCTCTATTTGTAACAAGAGGTATGCAATGGAAGAAGATCTCCGGCAGCACATCAAGATTCATACTGAGGGCCCATTTCCCTGCAGTGTTTGTGGTAAATTGGTAGCCACTCAGAGAAACCTACAGCGACATTTGTTGATCCACGAAGAGCGACCAAATACTAAAGTATTTAAATGCATTGAGTGCAACATTGGTTTCTTCAGTCAGACTGAGTTGGACGAACACAACAGATGTCACATGGAGGAGAAGGTGTGCAAGTGTAACTTCTGTGAAGCCACCTTTAAAATAGCCACAGATCTTAAAGAACATCGTAGGACTATCCATTCCAAGATGTCTTTTCCGATCAACTGTGAAAAATGTGACAAAATTTTCTCAACTAAGTATAAAATCGTCTGCCATATGAGAACACACGAGAAACCTCTCATCTGTGATCTGTGCGGGGATCGTTTCTCTAATTCACAAGTGTTAAGAAAACACATGATCACTCACACTGGAATAAAACCATACGTTTGCGAGGTGTGTGGGAAGAAATTTGCATCTCCATACCACAAGAAAATCCACTGTCGGATTCATTTTGAGAGAGAATTCAAGTGCAAGCTGTGCAATAAGGGCTTCACAGAGAAACGTTCCCTTGAGAAGCATGCCAATGTACACTTACGACCTCACCAGTGTTTGCATTGTGAGAAAAGATTTGCTACTATCTATCATCTACAGCATCATGCAGCAAGACATACGGGAAACCGACCCTGCAAGTGTTTGGAGTGTAACAAAACATTCATTGACATGAGTGACCTCAACAAGCATATCAAAATTCACAGAAAAGACCGATTTGCTTGTAACAAATGTAAAAGATATTTCAATTCTGATACAGGTCTTGAACTGCACATGAAGACACATAGATTTGATACGAGGTTTGCATGCTCTATTTGCCACAGAAAGTTCAAGTTACAGTCCCACATGGAAAAACATGAAAGGCGGCATGTAACTCAAACACCCACAGCAATGTACTCGGACCCAGTGTACATTGAATCCAAAGTGAGAACTGCAGCATCAACATGCTCTCTAGTAAAATGTTGCCTGTGTGGAAAGAACTATGGACTCAAAGATGGCGATGAGCCATTCATTTGCAAAGTATGTGAGAAAATGGAGACTGGGGAGCAGTCAGTGATCATCCTCGCGATGGACCAGGCGATAAAAATGGAGAGAGAGGATGATGATAACTCCATGTTACCGGTCGGAGGTGAGATGACGGTCGTCACCGAGAACCAGATCCCAGTGTCGGAGATGTACACGGAGCAAGAGCTGTTTAAGTGTACGATTTGCGAGAAGACATTTATGTTGCTGGAGAACTTTCTTAGTCACTGTGAAGAACATCCTGAGATAGAAGTAACAATAGAGACACTTGAAACTAAGTAAATGGAGTGAAATGTTTACTGCACAAGAACTCTGTTTGTGTATGATATGCACGAAGACTTTTTTAAATTGTTTATGTTACAGTGGTCTTTAAAATTGAAACAGTTTTGCATAATTATGCAAGCTGTCGGACTAGTGGAAAGTGATTATTTGGTAGCTCGACCACAAAAACCACTAGCCACGGGTGTCGAGCTACCGTATTCTAGAAACCCTGGTATATGCTTTGCAGTTAACCTGCTTGTTGTTGTTTATTTAAACTAGGCATCCCATGGATTTGAATTTTAGGCTGAATACTCACCACATTTTTTTCCACTTCCTATGCCTGTTTAATTTTAATGTACAGTCAAACCTGCTTATGCAGTCACCTTTAGTAAACAGCCAACTCTTTGAGGGTCATTTTTTTTCTCCCTAAATTAGCCAGTTTAGTACAATTTAACCTGTATTAAGCAATTACCTGTCTTAAGAGAACATTAAAATTTGTATTACCTATAGGCCTACAAAATAGATGGGCCCTATATTTATACCACATAAAAGATTAGTGCTTACGTATATTCCATATCTTTTGTTTTATTATTAAAAGCACATTTGGAAAATGTTTTCACAAAACTAGGTTAAATAAAACAAATGTTTCGCTCTTTTTGATGCATTCTTAAGATGAGTGATGAAACTAGATCACTTTTTATATAACAGTTTTGACCAAAGGACTGTTGTAAAAATGTACTAAGATGCAACAGTACATAAAAGTAGCAGTTTATGTAGTTACCTCAATTCATCCAAATTGTGAAAATACTCTCGTTATCTATTTCAGGTTTTCACCACCATAATTAGTTCAGTTTAACATGTTACACATTAAAACAGGAAAATTATACAAAGCACACTCGGTGTTGCACTAACCTAGAATAGTTGGAAAACTCTGGGGAATATCAGTTTTGTTCTAAAAATCTGTGAAAACTACTGGGATTTTTATAATTTTTGAAAAAACCTGAAAAGTTATGAAAATACATTTTCACTGTGTATACTCTGGGAAATTCTGAATACGTTGTTTTGATGTATAAAAGATATGATAAAATTAGTATCAAAACCTATAACAGATATATTTAAATGTGTTGTGAAATGCTGTATATATATATATACTGTCTATACACATACATATATATATATATACACATACACATATATATATATACACATACATATATATATATACACACATACACATGTTGATTATAAAACTCTGTTCGACAGAAAATGGCATATCAGTATGGGCATTAGCATGTTTACAAAAATATGTATATAATTATTAATATTTACACTTTTAAAATTAAATCTATTAACTTGCCTCTTTTGAAATAAATTACATGTAATAGCCAAGACATAATGTAGATAATTATCTACAAAAGACAGTATATGCACACTGTACAATAATGTTCACTGTACCAACAAGTTGATAGGTGGTTGCCCAGATGGTCTATAAAAATTAAGTTATGGTGCAAAAATGTTTAAAGATCGCTATTAATCAAGGTACTATTGCCCAATTTCTTTTCGATGGTTCATTCTTTGTTCATAGTTCAGACTATTTACTGCAGTAAAAAAAAAAGTAGATTGAATAAAGAATCAAAGTTGAACAGTTGTTGAAGAATCGGGCCTAGATGTACAAGCTACAAAATAAACAAAAGTTGAAAATGACTGTGGGACAAACTTTTTAAACATGCATGTTCTGCCTACTGTAGTTTTGTTAGATGCATTTTATTTTGTGTTTACACTGACTAGATTGTGTTCACAATTATGTTCTCTACAAATTGTGACTAATATTGATTTGTCTAAAATAATAGTGTTTATTTGATAAAAATGTTTGAGGTTTTTGCTTTGTTGTAATTTCTAATGAAAGGATTATTTGTTTACAGGGCTCAAACTTGAGAATTTATTGCATACGGGAAATTAAAACATTTTGTCAGAAGGTGTAATGTTTACCTTAACAATTTTGAGGATACCTACGACCAATTTTAAAATGCAACTTTTGCACCAAATAAACATGAAAGGAAGTTAATTTTGCCAGAAACTTGTAAAATTCAGATTAACAAGGTCGCAGTTGGTATTTTTCATTTAATAAACACTTGTTACGAATCCTCTGTAGATAACAAAAACTCCTAAATCTGTTTGTTTGTAACCGTTACTTTACTGAACAAACAGGTAAAAGGGTTCACCATTTATCCAAATACTTTGTTGACTTAGCAATTTTAGGGAACATTTTCTTTAGTTATTATTTTCCTTTTTGTTCAGTGTATGTTCTGGGGTAAGAGGATTAAAACCAGTGTACTAATTTAAATTAATCATTAAAATAATTCCCCCCCCCCTTTGTTACATTAATTGTGAACCATTGGCTGGAACAAGAAATAGCTCACATCTCGAGTGGAACCTCATTAAATGAAGATTGACAAAACTGTCACCTCAACCAAAAAAACAAAGACATTTGCTTTTTGTTTAATGATACCACTAGAGCACATTGATTTATTAATCATTGGCATATCAGATATTTGGTAATTTTTCTATTTGCTGCAAGGGATCTTTTATATACACTTTCCCACAGACAGAACAGCAAACGTGTACCAAATTCTTTGATATATCAGTTGTGGAGCACTGGTTGGGAAAGAAAAAACCGACTGAGAATGAGTCCTCTGATGGGATATGATCCTATGACTAAAGCAACTCCAGCAAACTCTACCATTTGAGCCAGATCCTGTTTTATCTCCAGTGCAGTAGCCGTCTGTGACACTTAACTCACATAGAACATAAGGTTCCAGCAAGTGACTAAATGAATACAAAATTCCATTGTTAATTCTAATGAACTTTATTATAATGGCAAAGAAGAAAAACAGTTACAAAAGCATATATTAAAATCTACATGCAATACAAAATTCACTAATGTACAACAGAAACTAATAAAAAAAAAACATGATGCCAAAACAGTTTAATCCACAATTAAAACAAATGGTATTTGTGACATGGTTAGAAAATTACACATTTCCTATGTGGATTTACAGCACTCATGAGACAGATTTATACGACTAAATCAATAAAAATGAAGGATAGAACAGAAAATGGTTAAAAGTATTTTAAGCTATGTTAAAGTGAAATGCTTGGCCCCATGGTTTCAAGCCAGCCTCAGAAAGTGTTGATATTTTGTCATCATGCTAAGTGGAATGTGAACAAAATCATCAAATGATTTTACATGTGTATCCAATAAGGGATACTTTCCATCCGATACGGATTTAAGTATTTGATATTTATCTTGTCTCCATGTAAACATTTTTAATCCCATTGGTTTGCGATTAAACAAAACCCTTGTACCCAGGTGGGCAGAACCAATTTTTCTTATACCCTGTCTGTATTTTCAATAATTTACTGGTCTGCTGTTCTAAGTGTGAATATCCTTGTTCTTTATTATTTACTAAATCCATTTTTGGTTTTAAAAAATTGGATTTTTACTGACATACGTTTCAGACAATTTTGTGTTACAAACATTTGCTGTTAAAAATAGTTTTATCGATGGAACTATATTTTGTCGCTGTTAAGTGACTTCTTATGCATCTGTGTTGTACGGATTCATTAATAAATTGTTAACTATTATTCTCTTGCATTACGTTGATTAATTAACTATATAGTTTAACATGTCGACAAGATAAATTCGTTATAGAAGCATCTCTCTAGGTAAATTGATTTTCATGCACCATCCGTGTTCTTTTACCCTTGCCTTCGGCTCAGGGTAAAACAACACACAGAAGGTGCATGAAACACCATTTTCCCCTTGTAAAGCTTCTACAACTTAATATTGTAAGAGAAAAGTTAACAAATTGTTTTACTTGCCATCCATTATGGATTTAAGTAATGTCCAATATTTTTTACATACATTTATACCAGTTATCAAACAGTAATGAAACCCGAAACATGTACAAATATATATAATAAAATAATTTTATCTTTTTATTTATTTCATAACCAAAACTGCCAGGTAGATGAAAACAAAATCTCCACTATGATGAACCTGAATAAGTAGCAGAGTTAACAAGCTACATATCTCCACTCACCAGACATGTTGTATCACATGTATTTTACTTAGAGGTTTATTGTACAGTTACTCCCTTTTCATTATGTAACAAAGATTACAGATTTTTAAAAAGAAAATTTCATTTCAATTTTGTTGTAGTTGATATTTTCAAGATAATGACCAGAGGGATGAAAAACATTAAATTATCCACTCATTTGTTTATTTTAACTAGATACATATAGTTTTTTTTACTGTGAAATGTCGGAAGTAAAAAAGAAATTGTAAAAATGAAACTTTTTTTTTTCTCTTTCGTGATTTTTAAGGTCGTCAGATCTGTAAACCATAAAAAATAAAAGACCTTAACTGAATCCATTCCATCCCTTGTTTAACAAAATCTGCAATTTCCCCTTATTTAACAGAATTCTCAATTTCCACAAATTTTTTCAAAAGATTTTAAATGTATAAATTAATGATGGAACTATTTTCTGTTCAAACTTTACACACTTGTTAAAAAAAACATACTCATATTTAACAAAAATCTTAACAATTCTGATTAGTACAACCAAAGCTAAAATACAAAGATGAACACAGTCTAGTTTATCGATAGATGTCTCTGTCTTAGCTATCATTTGTAATGACAGATAGGCACCAAACAGCTGAAAGACTTCAGATTTCTGAAAATGTTTTAAGTAGGGAGGTATTTATTTGGTCCGGGTGGTGTTATTTCCAGTTCAAAGCTATCGTTACATATTTTCGAGCCAGGCAGAAATATGTATTTTCCATCGTTGTTTATGAGGGGACAACATCCATGTCTGTAGGCATTTTCATCTGCATCCCTAATTTCTCTTATCTGTAAAAGAGATAATGAAAAGTAAATAACATTTATGAACAGTAGGGATGCTCATTTTAGCAATCCTAAATAAGAGTAAATTCAGAATTCCAAACTAGCGTTAAGAAATCCCAGTGATAACTATGTACATTCTTAAATGAGAAACAGGGTGGAAAGAATCACATGTATAGAATTATACTTTTTATTCGTAGAATATTTTCCACAAAATTTAATTTTTGCAAATAAGTAATGTCCAAGATATCTTTTGCAGTTATAGTCCTGGAAACAATTACTTTTGTTGTACTGGTTAAAATATCCTACATCAATCACTTTGTATTGGTCATTACATGAATCACTTTGTATTGGTCACTACATAAAATGTCCCTGTCACATAATTCAATATATAGAGTTATAAATATACTACTTAGGTTTTACAGTGTATATTTATATAGAGAATATTAAACTCGTTACCATTTATTATTAAATTTATGTCCCGTGTGAAGTAATTTTTCTTTGTCATGAACTTTAATGAGTGACAATGGAAAATTATTTCACAAGGGACATAAATTTGATAATAAATGGTAACGAGTTTAATATTCTATTTAT
>JAULBS010009446.1:0-11201 GCA_032355785.1 Symmetromphalus regularis | reverse complement strand
GCTAATCTTTTAATTCGATTGTGATTTCATTTTATCTGAAATATTTTATGCGAATCCATTTGGATTCTGATGTTTAATGCCCGCGCGATTTCTGACGCGAATCGGATTCGGTGATTCACGCGAAAGTTTGATGTGAAACATGGAATCTGACAGTTGTGCTTTACTGTACTGAATGAGGAGCAGGGTGTAGCTCTAATGGTAGAGCGTCTGCCTGTGAACCAGTCGGTCATCTGATCAATCCTTCTCAGTGGACCCATTTGCAGTTTGGGCTATTTACCATTCCAACCAGTGGTCCACAACTGGTTAATCATGTCTGTGAGAAAGTGCATATAAAAGATCCATATGATTGACGTCCAATAGCCAATGATGAAATAAAAATCAGTGTGTCTAGAGGCGTTGTTAAATAAAATAAACTTTACTTTTACTATATTGAATGAGTAAAATGGATCAATGCTTTTGAAAACAAGCATTTGTGACCATCATAACATAAAACTATAAGAGCAGCTTTTTTATGGACTGGAATATAGCAGCGTCTATTTTAAAGCTAGCTTTTCTCCCAGTATTTCACACTAGTGCAGTCACATAGAATTAAAGTTAATTCTAACAAATCACATAGACGACAGTAGCTGATGGTCACTGCAATCCTAACACTAACACTATGATCCACTGAACTCCAGTATTCATTACTGCCGACTTAACAGTCTCTTCAAGCATGCTCTTCCTCTACCAAACATGATGATATTCATCTGAACAATCAGTGAGTAGTTTATCTCTTTAGTTCTTTGATTGCAGACAAGAGTCTGCAGTCTGTAATAATAGATCTAAAATAAGACTCCAATATCCTGTACTTGGAGGTCACAGGTCACAAATCTAAGGTTCTGTGGGGTTTAGTGAAACTCTATGTCCTCTGCTCTAAAGTTATAAGTTATGAATCTATATTCTGCAGGGTTTACAGACTGTTGAGAAAGCATCTGTATTATTAGATCTAAAATAAGACTTCAATATCCACTACTTGAACGTCACAGGTCACAAATCTAAGGTTCTGTGGCATTTAGTGATTGTAAAGAATCTCTATGTCCTCTACTCTGAAGTCATAAGTCATGAATCGTTATTCTGCAGGGTTTAAAGATTGTACACAAAGCATCTGTATTATTAGATCTAAAATAAGACCCTAATGTCCAGTTCTTGAAGGTCAGAGGTTAGAAATCCACAGTTTTGTGGGTTTTACAGATTGTAGACAGAACATCTGTATTATTAGTTCTAAAATAAGACCCCAATATCCACTTCTTGCAGATCAGAGGTTACAAATCTAAGGTTTTATATTGTTCAGAAATTGCAAACTACAGCATCTGTGTTATTAGATCCAAAATAACACTCCACTAACCACTACTTGAAGGTCGGAGGTCACAAATAATGCTTCTGTAGGGTTTTGGTGGACAATAAGATGAAGTGATTAAGAGCTGGACAGTTGCACACAAATTGTTTGCCATCATGATAGAGATGTTGCTGTCAGTAAATGACAATGGAATGAAATGGATAATGAATGTAACGATTGACATTGATAGTCCTTGTGTCACCGTGGTTCTGTTTGACCGTGTTAACGTTCATGATGTGTGGTGATCAAGGCAAAATTGAGTTGCATGTTATCGTAAATGGAATTGGTTGCGCTGACACTGAGCTATATGGAAAGTGCTTGCTGTGACATCTGACTATATCAAAAGTGCTATCGTCTGCTATGTATGACAAGATGTCAATAATAGATTTCCTATTTGAGGTCACAAGAACCTAACCCTTACAGATTGGTTGCGGTTCTCCATAAAAAAAAACCCACTATAAATAAATATTCTAGGTTAAAGGAGAATTCATTAATGGCAACCAAGGATGCTTCAAACTATACATAAATTTTGAATGTCAGTAGTGTCTTCACATTTAGCATTATCTCCACATTTAGCATTATCTTCACATTTAGCATTATCTTCACATTTAGCAGTATTAGTATTATCTTCACATTTAGCATTATCTCCACATTTAGCATTATCTTCACATTTAGCATTATCTTCACATTTAGCAGTATTAGCAGTATCTTCACATTTAGCATTATCTTCATATTTAGCAGTACTAGCATTATCTTTACATTTAGCATTATCTTCACATTTAGCAGTATTAGCAGTATCTTCACATTTAGCATTATCTTCATATTTAGCATTATTTTCACATTTAGCATTATCTTCAAATTTAGCAGTATTAGCAGTATCTTTACATTTAGCATTATCTTCACATTTAGCAGTATTAGCATTATCTTTACATTTAGCATTATCTTTACATTTAGCATTATCTTCACATTTAGCAGTATTAGCAGTATCTTCACATTTAGCAGTATTAGCAGTATCTTCACATTTAGCATTATCTCCACATTTAGCATTATCTTCACATTTAGCATTATCTCCACATTTAGCATTATTTTCACATTTAGCAGTATTAGCAGTATCTTCACATTTAGTATTATCTTCAAATGTTGCATTATCTTCACATTTAGCATTATCTTCACATTTAGCATAGCATTATCTTCACATTTAGCATTATCTTCACATTTAGTATTATCTTCACATTTAGCATAGCAGTATCTTCACATTTAGCATTATCTTCAAATTTAGCATAGGTTCATTTCGATGAAAGTCTTACAAAAAGACATGCTTCCATCATCATATGTTGGTCAACAGATTGATCCTATTTATTGGACCCTGGGTTTTTTATTCAGTCAGTGGTTCATGACTAATATTCTAAAGACAATTGTATGTGCAGTCCTGTCAATGAAAAAAAACATATATGAAAGTCTCATAAAAGACTCATTGCAGCTAGTGATAAAGCTTACCCTTTTTGTTTACAGTAAGAAAGAAACCATGAGTTGCAAATACTATGTTATATCAACCTAATACAAAATCTGCCATGTACATGTAGCTACAAATATGTCAGACCAGTAACAAAAAATATTTTAGAACATTCAACATATTTCCTTCCTACCTACCCAGTTTGATGATTTTTGGGGCTTTTTGTGGGAGGATTTGTTTTCTTTTGGGGAGGGAGCTGTAATAGAAAAGGCATAATTTATTTTGGCTTTATTGAAATGTTTAACTATGATACGATTTTGTTTTCTGATTTGCAGGGCAACTGTGTGGAGTTTGAGACGACGGTGGCAGCACAATGTGATGCTCTTATAGAAACAATCAAACAGCGCAAGCAGGAGCTGCTGGAGAGCGTCAAGGTAGAGAAGGAAAACAAGATCTGTGTGTTGAAGGAGCAAGTCTCAGACTGCACCAGTCTCCTACAGAGGACCACTGGACTCCTCCAGTTCTGTATAGAAGTGTTAAAAGAAAGCAATCCAACATCATATCTACAGGTGAGAGAAATTTCTGTTTATATTTTGTGCAGACCCTCACAGTTTCTCTATACATCTCTTTCATTTTGCAGAGATACAATTTCATAGAAGATAAAACTTTTGTCGTTTTAGAATAATAAACGATACAGAAACAAACTGTTAGCAATCTTCAGCTGTTCTATCAACTTCTGTTCCTCTTTAGTCTTATTTTTTAGTTTTCTTGGAAGTTGTTGACATGTTTGTGGTTTATAATTGGATAACTGAGACATTATGTTAATTGTCACAAAGTTTATGTTGTTCAACTGATTTCTTTCTTCACCAGCATTTGTGATCCAGCCTTGCATGAATGTATCTGAAAATGTCTCTTGTTTAGTATTCACCATGTGGTTTCATATCACAGTTTCATCTTTGCAAGAGGATTTGTCAAGGGCATGCTTGAGTATGTCCATTGGGAATCTGCAACAATTGGCTAACAATCTTTTGTAACAAGATTTATTCAAATATTGATGCAATAAAACTTAACTTGAGTTATGGTTGATGGAGAAACAAATTTGCATTTTCCCACGAGATTGTGTCCCCATTTATTCAACACTTGAGTTTCATTGCCTTTACCACACAGTCCTTCTTATTCAACTTGTGTATTGATTTCTTGTCATGGAGATTTTTGTCTAATGTTCTCTTCACAGGGTATCACACTCAATAGATTTCCGCTTGCTGTACAGTGACTAGTGTGCGACACCTCTGAAAGGCAAATAATAAAAACTTTTGAGAAATATAGTCAACGTATGCCTGGAAGAACTCAATTTGATTGTCATTGCCATCATGAAAAGATATTATACTGGGCATCAAGTTTTATTAAAGCCAATCAATGCCAACTGGAAAACATGGCAACATCAGAGGATTAAAATCATTCTAGAGGCATTCAGCCTCAACATTTGTACAATGTTAGCAGAGATTATAATTTTTCTGTTGATGCTCGAAGAATGGCGTTTTCATCATCTTTCACTCATTTCTTTAGATGGTGGAAAATAATCGAAAACAAATTATATTTTTTGAAGCTTCATCACTTTTTGTGAGGTTCACTTGATGTTTTTGTTAAAGAAACAAAGTGTTTTAAAGCTGTGTAATTGAAGAAATGGACATTGAAAGTGATCAAAGACACAGGTTGTTAGGTGGTCATCTGTCACTTGACCTGTAGGTGGCCGTTATTCATAAATCAATGCACACTTATTGTTGTTTGCTAATGCTCTTAACTGGTTCATCGAACGTGGTGGATGCTCGGCATGTGTTTGGACATACTTTCTTTAGTAAGCAGAAAATGGCTGAATTAATTAAAAGTGTGGCTAGTGTGAAGTGGTGCTTGTGTTATAAATCGATGCCCATTTATTTTAATTGCTCTAAAGTAGTTTTCTGAAAGGAATGCAATCAGTTTTTTCCTTTGTTAACACGTCTACTAAAATAGCAATCACACTATCTGAAATGATCTACTACACTGATGTTTGACTGTGGTTTATCTGTCATTAGGTCTAACTGTAAATTAATAAAAATAGTTTTCTTTGTTTTCAAACTAGAATAATAAATATTCAAAATAGAATAATGATACACATTCAAACCTGTCTTAAGCAACCATCTAAGGTAATTTAAAAAAGTGGGTTTTTTAGACAGGTGGCTGCTTAATACATGTCAAATTGTACTGAATAAAAAAATTAGCTGGTTTGGTTATAAAATAAAGGTGACTATTTAAGATAGATGACAGTTTAAAACAGTAGAAAATGCAAGTGGGGTATGTATCAGTGATATAGAGTCCAATTAAGATGTGGTGGGTCATTAGATTGTCCATCTTAGTTGGGCCGTTTGGCTATTTCTCTTTCCCACCAGTTGAACACAAAAACTTATTTCTGCTTCAGTCTCAGTGTCTTATACATAATCTGTCTGTCTCTCCAGTCATTGTTTTTAACTCTTTATGGATTGCCCATTTCTGGCACCATTTGCATGAACATGCTAACTATAGTTCCTGTTTGATTGTTAAGATAATTTCATGCCAAATATTTTTTTCTTCTGCAAAATATTTAGCTATTTAGAATAATAAAACTATAGCAATCTTTACACACTGTCTAAATATATCATGAGTTAGCAGCAAACTGATAAACATATAGCATTTATAGGTTTAAATCAGTGAGATGAATAAACAAATTACAGGAGATCACCAGGTCAGATTATATCTAAATTGCACGTGTTGAGTGAAACAGTTGACTTATGTCTGTAACTACCACCAGGAATCATCCTTGTAGACAAGAGTCCTGCTCCCCATCACTCTCAGAGACTTTACACGGCTGAAAATTCTTCCCGTATGATTCTACTTCAGGTACATTGGCAGAATTTAATATGGGAGGCTTATTATTTTTCAATTGGGCCTTGTCATATAGGTTGCACTTTGGGCTATTTTCCGTTCCAACCAGTGGTCCACAACTGGTTTATCAAAGTGGTATGTGCGGTCCTGTGTGTGGGATGGTGCATGTAAAAGACACCTTGCTGCTTATCAGAAGGAGTAGCCTATGTGGAGGCAGCGGGTTTCTCTAAAGACATATGTCAGAATGACCATATGTATGATGTCCAATAGCCGATGATTAGATAAAAAATCAATGTGCTCTAGAGACGTTGTTAAATAAAACAAACTTAACAAGAGTCCTGCTGCCCATCACTCTCAAAGACTTTAGTAGGCTGAAAATTCTTCCCCTAAAATTCTGCATCAGGTACTTTGACAGAATTTAACATGGAAGGCTTTTTTTCAGTTGGACCTTGTTATACAGGTAAAATAAAGTAAAGTTTGCTTTATTTAACGACACCTCTAGGGCACATTGATTTTTATCTTATCATCGGCTATTGGATGTCAATCATATGGTCATTCTGACATATTTATTTAATCACATCTGCTACTCTTTCCGATAAGCAGCAAAGTTTTTTTGTATATGCACTGTTCCACAGACAGGACGGCACATACCACGGGTATGTGAACCAGTATGTTAGTCAATAAGTTAGCGTTTAGGTGTAAGTAGTGATTATAGCGGCCCCGGTAATATTGTGGTTACATTATCGTACTCTCGGCTGGCAGGTACTGGGGTCAAGTCTCAGTGGAGGCATGGAATATTTAATCTCAGACCGGCTCCAAACTAGTGTGAGGAAAGGAAACAATTGTTTGTTTAAGGACACCACAGCACATTGTTTGTTCAGCGGTTATTAGGTGTCTGAAATATGGTATTCTCGAACTCATGGTATTTAGAGAAAACCCGCTACCATCACATAAGCTATTCTTTCCGATTAACAGCAAAGGATCTTTTATATGCGCTTTCTCACAGACAGGATAGCACATACCACGGCCCACGATAAACCAGTTGTGGACCACTGGTCGGTGTAAGTGGCTTACACCTACCCTCTGAGACTTCGAGGAGCACTCACTCTGGGTT
This sequence comes from Symmetromphalus regularis, assembly GCA_032355785.1. Taxonomy (NCBI): domain Eukaryota; kingdom Metazoa; phylum Mollusca; class Gastropoda; order Neomphalida; family Neomphalidae; genus Symmetromphalus; species Symmetromphalus regularis. The sequence continues at coordinate 4,361 of JAULBS010009446.1, read as the reverse complement.
GGAGCCGGTATCGAGATTAACAACCCAGTGAAAGTGTCGCAAGTCTATAATAACAAACACAATCCGCAAGTCTATAATAACAAACAAAATCCGCAAGTCTATAATAACAAACAAAATCCGCAAGTCTATAATAACAAACAAAAATAATGATTTGAGTTTATTGCAATACGACACACATGCATTTCTAAGAGTGTCGTTTTGCAATAAAGTGCTGAAAATGCTATCTTTTTTTTTAATCGATTCTAACCTATTCTGACATGACCTAGGAACTCATTATTGCCTCACAAATCATAGTTGGCACATCTTTTCATTTATTTGTCAATCCACGAACTTTTGAAATTTTCCCATTTATTGCTTTTCGACTAAGTGCCGTTTTGCAATAAACCGCGTTTAAGAAATGAAAACGACTTTTTTAAACACTTTTAAAGGACCTTGTGTGTTTAATTGGACAAGGTAAACAAATTACCATTACAACTTTTATTAATAATACCTTGTCCAATTAAACACATACAGTCCTTTAGAAGTGTTATAAAAGTCGCTTTCAATTCATTATAAAGTTTATTGAAAAACGGCACTTAGTGGAAAGGCAATTTAAACAGTGCAATTTCAAAAGTCCGTTGTTTGAGAAATAAATGGGGAAAAAATTATTATTTGGGTGGTAATAATTAGGACCCCAGATGACGTTAGAGTAGGTTAGAATAGAAACACAAAATATCTAAACTGTATTGCAATTTGACCACTTTATTGCGAAACGACACTGTTAGAAATGCATGTGTGTCGTTTTGCAATAAACTCAAATAATTATTTTTATTTGTTATTATTAATAAAAGTTGTAATGGTAATTTGTTTCTCTCGTCAAATTAAACACATACGGTGATTTAGCGGTGTTAAACACATACGGTGATTTAGCGGTGTTAAACACATACGGTGATTTAGCGGTGTTAAAAATGTTTTCATTTCTTAAAGGCAATTTATTGCAAAACTCTATTTAGTGGAAATGCAATAAATGGTGCAATTTTAAAAGTCCGTGGTTTGACAAATACATGAAAAAACTGGCTAAAAATGATTTGGGGTGTTAATAATTACGCCCCCAGATGACATTAGAGTAGCAATATTCAAAATTGTATTACAATTTGCCCACTTTATTGCGAAAAAGTAGCCTCTTAGAAATGCGCGTGTCTGTCGTTTTGCAATAAACTCAAATAATTATTTTTATTTGTTATTTTTAATAAAATTTGTGATAGTAATTTGTTCCTCTTGAAATTAGACACACAGTAATTTACAAGTGTTGAAAACATCGTTTTAATTTCCTAAAGGCAGTTTATTGCAAAATGGCAGTTAGTTGAAAGGTAATAAACAGTGAAATTTAACAAGTCTGTGGATTAACAACTAAATGAAAAGACATTCATCTATATCACATTTAAAAGGGATCTACATAAATATGAAAACGCTCACTGTCTATAAAATCCACATTAGACAGGTCCCATCAAGTTGATGGTATGAACTCGTTTATTTCAACATGCATATACAAGCCACTTGTTCATTACGACTACTTTTATTAGGTCTCATCAGCGGTTGTTATGAAAAAAAGGTTTAACTATGAATCGAACAGTTCAGTGGCGGATCAAAGGAAGGGCCCCTATTTTTTTAAATAACATTAAAAGAAACATTATTATTTTATTTATTTATGTTTTTAATGTTAAAGAATCCAAGGAATCGGCATAATGCCACATGTACACGCTACATTTTATCTTTAAACTCGAACCTGAGGACTGCCACATGTACACGCTATATTTTATCTATAAACTCGAACCTGAGGACTGCCACATGTACACGCTACATTTTATCTTTAAACTCGAACCTGAGGACTGTCACATGTACACGCTACATTTTATCTATAAACTCGAACCTGAGGACTGTCACATGTACACGCTATATGTTATCTATAAACTCGAACCTGAGGACTGCCACATGGACACGCTATATTTTATCTATAAACTCGAACCTGAGGACTGCCACATGCAGACGCTACATTTTATCTATAAACTCGAACATGAGGACTGCCACATGCACAAGCTACATTTTATCTATAAACTCGAACATGAGGACTGCCACATGCACACGCTACATTTTATCTATAAACTCGAACCTGAGGACTGCCACATGCACACGCTACATTTTATCTATAAACTCGAACCTGAGGACTGTCACATGCACACGCTACATTGTATCTATAAACTCGAACATGAGGACTGCCACATGCACACGCTACATTTTATCTTTAAACTCGAATCTGAGGACTGCCATATGTACACGCTTCATTTTATCTTTAAACTCGAACCTGCGCAGATACTAGCACGGGCCCCGGTTGCACTGTGGTTAAGCTATCGGTCACTGTGGCTGGTAGGTACTGGGATCAAATCTTGGCCGAGACATGGCATTTTTAATCTCGATACTGGCTCCAACCCAGAGTGAGTTCTCAGCAAGGCTCAATGGGTAGGTGTATACTGCTTACACTGGCCAGTAGCCCACCAAGGCTGTGGTATGTGCTATCCTGTCTATGTGATAGTGCATATAAAAGATCCCTTGCTGCTTATCGATAAGAGTAACCGCATTAGTGTGGCGGCAGCGGGTTTCGTATCTCCTAGTAACACTAACCTGGACAGACAGCACAGGAAGCTGAGTTGTGTACCAAGGACAGTGTGCTTGAACCTTAATTGGGTATAAGCACGAAAAGAAATTCAACTAGCTACTACCAGGGATCGATCTTACGACCTTGCGATCCGGAACAGTACTCTCTACCGCTCTTCCATAATCCCCCACCACCTACACCACCACCTCTATAATTAAAAGAGATAGTTAAAAGGAAATAAACCGTGTTCATTAGATCTATATAAACTTCATTTCACTACAATCTGTTATCCATAATGTTCTAAATTGAATTTTCTCTTCCTATGTACCTCTACAATAGATCATCTTCTCAAACTAACCAGCAATTAGACTGTGAAAAGGGTCAAGGATGGCAAAAGAGCAAGAAAGTACTTTACCAGCAGGCGAGTAATTAGGGTTCGTGTGTCCATCTGATTTCTAGAATCAGTAGGTGTATCCGAGATCTCGTAAATCAGAAAGTAATTGCATTGGGATTAATAGCGTTAAACAGGTCTCTCATATGCCTGTAGTTAAATAGATTCCACTTCATTAAGACATTAATCAGGTGGGAGATAACTCTTATCTAACAAAAATGCTCAAGAAAATAATCGCAAATAGTGTGTAAGGATGAGCTCTATCAGTATGGTATAGAGAGACGTTTGGAGAAAAAATATATATCGTCCAAAAAATCGTAAGGCCAGAGTTATTTGATTTGTTTGTTTCTGAAACATTGGTCTCCCAAAAATAGGGTAGAAGAGAGCAAAAATAGTTACAAAATGTCTTGGGAAGAGAAAATAAAATTTGGTATAAAATTAATTTTACTCATTTAACTGGTCGTATACCTGCATACTTCTATTATATTCACCCCCTATGAAAAGGAATTATTCAACTTCAAAGTGTAAATTTAATATTTTTGTTTAAACAATAGTGCAGGGTTTTTTTCTTTTCTACTTTTCTTCTTTTCTAGCCTTCAGACAGTTAGCGGAAATAAAATAAGTGTGAATATTCACTTTTAATTTTATTTTAATTTAGCAAAATGTTGGGTCGGCTGGTTAGTGAAACGAATAATAAAAAATCTGGCCTAGAGGAAGAAAACATATACATTTATAAAGCAACACCTTTTTTTACGGATTAGATAATTTTGAAGAAACATTCCCATATCGTGGAACAGAATAAAAATGCAAATATAATCAGCTATCAGTTAAGTCTTCAATAAAATCGCAAAGCGCTTCCATCTGAAGACGGCAGCTGCATGCAGTGTGATTGCTAGACTAATAGCAGACGTGTAACAAAGATAAACAAGCCTTAAATGATAGAGTATATGACAAAATTAGTTAATTCCGAAAGGCTCAATTTTTGTCTGCTTTTGTCCAACATTGTCGACAGGAAAATGTACGTGAGTCAGTGATTATAGGCGCGGATAAAGAATTTCTGAAAGGGGGGTCCAAATGTGATTAGTGAATAGGACTGAGGAAAAAAATTGTTAATTTTTATGTCCTTCAACTCGGAAAATGGTAAAAAACAATAAACGTGAAAAGGGGTGGTCGGATCTCCTGGACCATTCCCTGGATTCGCTACTGGTGTGTGTGTCTGTGTGATATGTGCATGTGTGTGGTGTGAGTGGTGTGTGTGGTATGTGTAATGTGTGTGATGTTTGTGGTGGGAGTGTGGGGTGTGTATGTGGTGTGTTTATGCAATGTACTAGTATATAT
>JAULBS010009435.1:0-11201 GCA_032355785.1 Symmetromphalus regularis | reverse complement strand
AATTAATCATCTTAAATACAATTCATCATTGTCTGAAATGCAATTAATCATTATCTTAAATGCAATTCATCAACCTTTGATTAACGTGATGGGGCTCTCTATCCTTCAACAAAAAAGTTCTAATGTTGGCAGACAAAAGCAACAAAAATATGATGCATAAAATAGTCATTTATTCATACTGACACGCCATGTTTATTTGTAAATGTAGGCATAAAAACTACATTTATAAACGTGACAGACAACATTCAATAAAATGTTATTTTAAACATTTTTTCACCAATAAAAATGTCAAAATATGTGGTTTTATACTAAAGTAAGGTCTGTGGCAGATTCTAATCAATTTTACGATTGATTTTTTTTCCACTGAATATATATTTTTTTATCTATTGTCCTTTAGCATTACCACAGGGGTCTCACGTATCATGAAAAATATTTCTAGTATGTACAAAAATCAACTTTGTAATATCACTTTTCTCACCAGTCTTATAAAACTGGATTCAAACTCTGTGCCCAAAAGTCACTACACCACAAAGGCTGTTTTACACATATATCAGAATAAAGTTCATCTAGGATTTTTTTTAAATCTGGTTTTGTTTCTGTAGTAGAATATTTATAATGCAAGTTGCAATATATAGTTTCTGTGTATAAGAGTGCTCTTGATAACTGATGTTAATTGTGTTGGTGGTGGGCAGGGGGGAGGCATGCATCTTTAAACAAATATATCTAAATACTGAAGCATGCAACATACAAAATCTGACTTCACTAAAGAAGTATCTCAAGGTAATGATGAATAACTGGTTACTGCTTCAAGGTATCTTATTGTACATATAAAGATTAGAATTGTCTTTATGACAAAAATATTTCAAAGCAGTAACTAATTATTGGCAATTTAAAATTTTAGAAAAATAAATTTTACATAGTAAATGTTTTCTGTTGGTACAGAAAAATCTGTAGATGGTTATCTTACAAATGTTGTATTTTTTACAACTAATTTTGTTGGGTTTGTTTTATTTAACGACGTCACTAGAGCACATTGATTTATTAAACACATAGTCCCACAGACCCTTGATCTAATTAATTTCAAACAAAGAATTTATTTTATATATAAACATTTGATTTGTCCATAAAAATACTTCATTCAACAACTTACATAACCACAGCATCTTGCTTTTTATCAATGTTTTTAAAATAATAATGAATTATGGTCATGGATAAATAAATCGAGAAAAAATAACGGCCTTTTTCCGTTGAAGGTGTGATATATATATTTCGAGTCACATGACAAGTATTCCCCCAATTCTGTTTTGGGACGAATTCTTCTTGAAACGAGGCCATTCAATCAGAAACTTCCGTTGGCAGAAATGGTTTCACCAAAAACATATGAGACGTTCCGATCTTGAAATTTGAAAATTTTAAATGTGAAAAACTATCGATCGACTGGACATGGAATTCCCTCTACCATGGTTCAGTTACAACGTCTTGTGTGATATGAAAGCGAGATCTAGTATCACAAATGCATGTAAGTTTCATTCGTAATCAAGATTTAGACAATTAGTCCCTTAAATTATGTGGGACTATGTCTTTAATCATCAACTATTGGATGTCAGACATTTGGTTATTTTGACACACAGTCAAGTGTGAGCCAGCTTCTAATGGGTTTTGAACCACTGTCTTCAGCTTGACCACTAATACAACTAATAATCATTAACAACAATGTGCTGAGCTGTCATTAAATAAAATTCATCAAATTTGGCATTTAAGTGGCAAACAGGGTCAGTCGATTTATAGCACTATTATTTCTAACTTAACATTTAAAATACTTGGACAATAAATACTTTGAAAACAAGGGATCTAATAATATTCCAACCATCCTCAATAAATTTAAATTTTAGCATTTTTTAAAACAGAAACAACTCAACAAATGAACAATATCATTTTTTTTATATCTATAACCTTTTAGAAATAAACAACTGATAAGATGAACAAATGGTTTATTTCTCCAGCCAAAATGGATGGCACGAATGCCACCAAATTACTTTAAAATGTTGCGCGTCACAGATAAAAACAAAATATAACAATATGACATTTCAGAAGTATTATAATACACAGGTCAACTGCAATCGTATCACACACACACCAACATTCTCGACAACTCTCACACCTAATCTGTACAACTGTTGCATATACATAATACACATTGATTGTTAATTAGGGGTGCAATGATATACTGGTATACCGGTATAGTGCAATACAATTACATACCGCGATATGGTTTCATGTATTGTGATACATCTACCTAACGATCTATTTGTTTAACGACACCACTTGAGCACACTGATTTATTAATCATCAGCCATTGGATGTCAAAAGTGGTTATTTTGACACGTAGTCAAGTGTGAGTCTGCCCCAAACAGGTTTTGAACCACTGTCATCAGCTTGAGAGTCCGATGCTCTACCACTGGACCAATAAGGCTCACATCTACCTAATGAGTACCCATTCTTATAAAACCTATGACTATGACATATTATAAAAATGACAGTTAAACTTCCTTAAAACATATAAATCTACTATGTCTACATATTCTCTTTTTTCATCAGAAATTGGTATAGCTCTGCCTGCCTGAGATGTTTAGTAATTAGTAATTTAGTAATGATAGTATCAAAATATGACTTTTATCACATCTTGGTAATTAATAAAACTGTATAGCAGTATGTATTGCAATATGGTTTGCTGTATTACAATATATCGCAATACGGTTTTGGCTGTATCATTGCACCCATACTGTAAATTGACTTGTGTCTTGGCTATATACATAATTCTATAAGATGACAAAGTATTGAAAACAACACCAATAAATAATAATAGGAAACCTTTTTGGAAAAGAATATTTCAAAATAAATGGAGATTATATCCAGAGAATTTTGTCTGTTAGAGATATAGATAAGAATTTATTTACATACTCAAGTTGGAATCGTATGAAAGTGAAAACGAGAATGATTGATCATATTTTATAACTATTATTTTAAAACTTAACACCTACACCAACCCAGAAACAATGGGTCACATTTGGGAGATGATAACAATTTAAATGAGTGACAAACATGCCCATCATAAATTTAATGTGATGTGTATGGACATGAAATCACCACAAGAGTACTCAAATTATGTTTTAATATCTTCAATTTCAATTCCAATTAAACTCAAGTGGGCTACCTCTTGAAAGCAGTCACCTCTTTTTAAGGTCACCTTTTTATTCTTCTAAATAATTTTGTATGAAATACCTATGACTTGTATTAAGTATTTAGTGTCTTAAAATAGCTCCATTTTGTTATTCCTTGGATAAAGTCTTAATACAGCTTGTGCTATATAGCTTTATGTAAACTTTGATTTATAATAACTGATATTAACAAACTTAAAATTCAGGACAGCCTTCATCAGGTCAGCCTTCATCAGGTCTGCTGCTGGAAGAGGGGTTTGAGGAAGGCAAGCGGGTAGTTGCACACCCCACCAAAAATAAAAACCCAATAAAAAACAAAAAAACAAACTTTAAAAAAATACTCTTCTTTACTGTTTGAGAAGTTTTAGATTGTTTAAATTTTCCTATGATTGCAGACACCCCTAGTGCCTCGCAATTTCAGCACTCATCTGTTCCAAGAATTTATCTGCCCCCCTTATCCACCCCACCCCCACCTCAAACACAAATTCTTAGCCACAGCCCCATTCGTGGGTACTATTTAGCTATTTCATTGGTTGTTTATATTCTCACTGCTTTGAACAGTATAACAAATTAGTTAATTTGTGCCCATTAGCTATTATGACCTGAACGTAAGACAGGTCATTTCACACTGTATGTATCATGCTATTATGGTTATAAGCATGTTACACAGGTAGGGGTCATCCATTTTTTTCATTATTTTCACAAGCATAGAAAACGTACTTTGGGGGTGAGTGGTAAAAGGAACATGTACATTTTTCTAAATAACAAAAAATGACGATTATACTATTTCGAAATCATTCTTTTTTTTTCCTTTTCAGTTTGAATGCTTTTCAGGGGCAGGGAGGGGTTCCAGAAAAAGAGTATGAAAATGATGAAAAAAATGGACCCCTTACAGGAGATAATGTATAAAATGTTGAGTAAAACAAATCTGCACATACAGTGACTCACTTTTTATCACACACAAATTGAAGTGAATTGTGAATAATACAGAAAATATACTATACCAGCAAACCACATGGCTGCAGATACTGCCATGAATAAAAATGGCAATTCGTGAAATATGAAAAAAACTGAAATTTACTTCCAGTCTGTGATCACAATGTTTGCATGGTAGGTACATCCTGATGATTTTGACTAAATGAATGTCTTTAATGGTTTTCAGTCCAGAATCGAAGTCGAAGGACGAGGAAGAAATACAAAAACACAGAGGCAAGTCTAGCTAAGAATGTTTCTAATCTCCTTGTGTATATGGCAGAGAAAATCAACATAGGAGGCACTTCCATTTAAACCTTTGTCCTCAACAAGAAAATGGTTAAACCACGGCTCCAGCTTGTCTCGCTGGCGTACGATGGACAGCTGAAATGAAAAATATCTTTCATTAAAATAAAGTAAAGTTTGTTTTATTTAAAAACCTCTTTAGAGCACATTGATTTGTATCTCATCATCGGCTATTGGACGTCAATCATATGGCCATTCTGACATATGTTTTTAGAAGAAACTTGCTGATGCCACATAGGCTACTCTTTCTAATAAGCAGCAAGAGGTCTTTTATATGCGCTGTCCCACAGATAGGTCAGCACAAACCACGATCTTTGATGAACCAGTTGTGGACCACTGGTTGGAATGGAAAATAGCCCAAATTCATTAAAATAATGCTGATCTTAATCGAAAAGAATTTTTTTTAATGTGTTTTTGTTTTGTTTAATGACACTAGAGCACATTAATTTATTAATCATGGGCTATTCAGTGCTGTAGCCAGGGGCTGGAAACAGATGAGGAAAATCTCAAGTGCCCAAATACAACTTCTTTTAAAGTATATTTGTACGACTTTATAAACATGGACGGAAAAAAATATGAGGCAACTGCCTCAATGTTAGCTACGGCACTGCTAATGGATATCAAACATTTCATTCTTTTGACACAACGTCAAGTGTGAGCCAGCCTCCAATGGGTTTTGAACCACTGTCATCAGTTTGAGACTCCGACGTTCTACCGCTGGACCATTAAGGCTCTTAAAAAAGGTTTTAATTCCTCCAAAATATTTAGCCAAAAAGGTTATCTCTCAGACTGGAGTTTTTGACTAACAAACATACATATTTTTCTAATCAGGGTATTTCATGTGACTGAAGCTGGTTACTTCTCAGATGTTCCACATAGGCAACTCCTTTTAAATTAGCCTCAAAGGATAATTTATGTGGATTCCCATAGACAGGATAGCATGTGCCACAAATCTTTTTATACCAGTTATTTACCACTTGCTGGAAAAAGAAATAACCCAATGGGTCCATGGAAGGGGATCAATCTCACAATCCACTGCCTATCAGGGAGATGCTCTATTGCTCAGTCCTTTTAGCCCAACAGATGAGAAAAATGCATGGACTTACCTTGAGGTATCTACTTCTTTTGTCTCGGATCTTTTTAATAATGGCACAGATACGACGCGACTCCGCATTGTCCAGATCAAGCAAGTGACACTGAAACGTGATACATTACTTATAAAAGATTGCAAATTCACAGATGAAAATGGTGTCTGGTCAAATATCTTGAAAAATAGTTAAATGGCCACATAACTGTCATGACTTTTTTTTTTGTAAAATCTGTTTGCGGATGGATTTTTTTTGTTTGTTTTTTTGTAACATTAACCTTCCCAAGTTTCAAACAAAAATCCTGAATACAGAATAAATCCAATGTGTCTATGAGAATATCTCAAGGGTTTCTTTTTCATTCTTGAGTTAACTATTTCAAGCTAAAAGAACAAAATGAGGTACACTATGTCTGTTGTAAATGTTTTTTTTCACACCTGGACTTCATAATTAGTGGCTAAGGTGCATATATTGGTTACTGGTTTTAGAAGATCAGAGAACCCAATGAAATAAGATATTTTTTAAAAATGTTTCTCACCTTATCAATGTCAATCTGTGCTGCACTCGGCACACCAAACACTTTCTGAATCATATCCGGATCAACATTGTGTCCCACCCATAGGAACATAGACAATCCATTTTCTAAAAATACAAAAACACATTTTGAGGAAAGTATGACCAATCATCTATTGGAAAATACTAAATTGCATGTTCTGTATTGAGATTTGAGATATACCAGTAGTAATCAAGTTATATAAAGGAACACAATCCATTTTCAGATAAACACTTTCATGTTACCTTGTACGGTAAACAAATACATTATTTGATATCCATTTTGCACAAATTTAGCACAATTTGCTATTCAACAATTACAAGTTATCTTAACAATCAGAGTTTGTGCGAGAAAATAATTTGAGGCTATGCAGAATAGGGTAAGAGGCATCTGGGATTACTCCCCCAGAACATTTTTTCATTTTAGAAGCAATAAAATGAATTCTAGACCACCTTGACGTATGTTAACAATGATTACTGTTGTATACTAACAGTCTAACTGATTATTGATGCTGGCCTTGAAGAACCTTTATAAAAAATTATCCCAACAATTTGAAGCCACAGAGTTCTACCCTCAGAAAATTTAAGGGTACGGAATTTTACCCATTTTACCCTCTGGTGGAAACCCTGACAATGAACCTACCCAATAAATAAATTCCAATGTCTTGAAGTCGTTCCACAGAACACCGTATGGCTGTTGGTTCTTCTTGTGAATCAAGGTCAATGTCGAACTGCAATAAAGAATTTCATCTGACAAAACAATATCAAATCAAAACACCAAGATTGACACTGGCAGAAAAGTTACACCATCACCTTCCAACTTGGTTCATGGTGAGACAAAAATGCTTAAAGTTGCATTATGCTTGACTGATTGATGCAACAATGAAAATTTAAATTAACAAAAAATTGTATATAAATTAAGACTGTTTATGGGTACCACTGTAATCAAATATGTAGTGAGAAGTATCAAACCTGTAAAACAAAACTAACCTAAAATATTAATAGGATTTTCTTTTTCTTTTAAATGTTAGTTGATAGCTTGTGACTGATCCTACAGGAACAAAGATGCCAACCCTAGTTGGAGTGTCATAGGAATTCCGGCCTTCAAAATTATGAATTCCACCCTCCAAAATAGGAATTTTATCAGTGATGGCTTGGCAGCACATTTTTAATGCATCGTTTTCTAAATAAATGTGTCCAAAACAAGTTGGAAGACCAATTGCTAGACTGGTTTATTCTATATTGCCACACCTGCTATGCTCATTATCCGTAAGTTTAAAGAACAAAGCAGGGAACCAATCTATGATTGTTGATAATGAAGAGGGTAAAAGTTCCATTTTCCAGTGTTAACATTTGTGTCTTCCAAAATAAGATCAGACACCAAATACACGAAAATATGATTTTCTTTCTAAAAATCACAATTTCGAACAAGACAATCGTAATAGCGTAATCTATGCTTTAAATTTGTAATGATTCTGCCAAATTCGTAACGGTTGGCATCTTTGCAAGAAAACAATAATTATGCAAAAATTAGTAATGATTAAACAATAAAATGCTCTATTACTTAAAATAAGTAACAATGTTTTTTTGTTCTTTTTAATGAGTTACACCTCAATCAATTTTTAAAAAGATTACAGATTATTTTGTTAAGTCTCACCAGTGGTAGCAGTTTGGGATAGAAGAACACATTGGATGACTGAACATCCATTGAGTTGATCAAGTGCATCAGGTAACTCCGATCATCCGTGGAAATCTCTGAACCTGTAACATAAGAATTCCAAGATATAGGTAATTCTATCTTGAAAAAACTCATTTATTTTAGCATCTTCATGAAGTAAGATACATATTATACTGTTGTATGTATGTACATCTATGTAGTCCTTGTTTAGAGTGACGAAAAAAAGTTGTATAATGGTCTGATAATTGATAATTTTGCTGCAAATTATTGTAAAATACCAACATATTACTTAATAGAGGCTGAAATTTGTTTATTGGAGTTTATGTCTATTATTATTATTATTTTAATGACATCACTAGAACAGACTCATATATTAATCATTGGTTATTGACACGTAGTCAAGTGTGAGCCAGCCTTCCAACAGGTTTTGAACCACTGTCTTCAGCTTGAGAGTCCAACATTGTACCGCCGGACCACCGAAGCGCCAACTGAAGTGTATGTCAGTCAATGCCTTGGAATCAGGGCTTGTGTTTATAAAACCTTCAGGCCCGATTTATCATTGATGGTTTAACCTCAATTCACTGTTCACACTGTTTAACCTTCTGGACACTGCCGACAATTTTTCTTGACAACGTCATTCAAACGCTTTAATTTCTCGTCAATCGAACTGGCTCTTTAAAATTAATATTTTCTGTTGCTTAAATGCATTATGGGAGGAAATGACGCAATACCTATCAACATAGGATGTACCTAATTGCAAATGGCGGATTTATGAAGTGTTTTAACTCCTTTATCGATCGGGTCTTTTTTATGAAGTTTTTCATAATGTGACGAGCAATTGCAGCACTATGCAGAGATTTTGAAGAGCTAATTGGAAATAAATATTATTTTGAGGTTTACCGAAGGTGAGGATTTTGATTCTGAATATCGGGAGTGAACAGCGAGAGAATTTATAAATGAACATTTTGAATAATACCGAGTGTGAGGGCGAGAATATGGTTTTGAATGTGAGCGATCCAACCATAAATACGAATTACCAAGCGTAGATTACGGGTTTTTTGTTCATTCGTTTTTACGCTTTTCTAGACCGCAAATCGTGCACCTACAAAAAATGCCCTTCAAAACACAAAAATAATATTTATTTGTTCATACCTTTATATTATTTTATTGTTTTAAAGACAAAATATTTGATCAAAGTGAGATGCCTCTCAAACTAATTTTTCTCAAAATTAATCCAGTTTTTGGGGGAAGTAACTCTTAAATGAATTCAGTAGTCTTAAGGTTAAGAGAAAACAAAATTGTGTTAAGTAACGCTGTCCAATAAACCCCCACATAACACTTGGACTTATACCCCACATCCCTAAGGATTACGTAATATTTGAATGGCCCCTTATCAATATTTTCTTATTTAATAGAATATGAATTTTTAGATATCAACCCTCCATACTAAATTAGTGCAGGTGACGTTCTGTTCAGTATCGTGTTGCAAGCAGCTATGCAAATTTTTTAGATCGCTACATAATTCATATTTACCAAATAGTACCGTAATAGTCGCAAATCAATTTTTTTTAATTAAATTTGAAAAGATTTATGAACCGAAAAAAGAACATGCAATTTTTTTTGCAATTCCATTCATTAATTCATATAATTAGCACATTATTTTTTTCATTTGTACCATAAAAACCTTAAAAAAATGGAGAATTCTTAACTCTTTGAATTGTGGGGTTTTTTTTTCTTTAAAATTAAATTAAAAGTCAAATATTTTTAATTAAATTTGAAAAGATTTATGAACAGAAAAAAGAACATGCAATTTTTTTTGCAATTGCGTTCGTTAATTCATATAATTAGCACATTATTTTTTTCATTTGTACCATAAATTACACTGGGCGTTAAATAAATATGTACCTATGTTTGTATTTATATGTGTGAACAAAGCACAAGTAATTTTATAAAAATATAAGTAAAAAATATCATCCGACACCTGTAACAATCGTTAGCTCTGTCCATAAATCTTTCTTTTTCTTCTTACACAGGATCGCTGTAGTGGTCATGGAACACAAGTTACTGAAAGCAGCAGGTTTACAAGATTTCGTAAAGAATCGACAATTTTCATTACTGTTTAAAATTCCCGCAAACAGGATAACCAATGCATTCGTGTTCGAGTTGCTTTCATTTGTTCCACATTACACCACACTGTTACGGTGGCTCAGGATACTGATGGGGGATGCGTTTCCTACACACGTAACTACTATTAGTCTCCAAAATCACGTTTTAATGGCGCAGCAGAAAATGAGGAAATTAAAAACAATGTCTACAGCCAATTGTGATTATCTTGCGAACATTGTCAATTTCGAAAATGAACTTTTTGATTTTGGTACGGCACGTGAAGTTGCAGTCAGGATGTGGCTTCCGTCTTGATTATACTTTAATTATCTGCCGTTAAGGTGGATTAGTGATTTACCATCGGAATTCTATTAGAACTCTTCTACAAATTCCAGCAAAAGAATCGAAATGCACTGGTTGAACTTCTGTGTTTGGGGGGTACGGCGATTATTGCTTTGGATTCCTCATAATCAAGAAGGCACCAAGGCAATTTTACTGACACATTGGGCACAATGGCAAATGTGAGTTTCCTTTGGGGCAAGTGGGTAAAAGGAATGGCAATATTTGCCTTTGTTAAAAGTGAAATTGAGATGGCATTGCAGCAAAGAGACGGAGCAGCACGGCAAATGCCTCCGTGACTGTGAAATTCGACCCCTGGAACAGTCAAGATGGCCAACACATGGAAGGGTGTGTTTGTTTAATGACACCACTTGAAGATATTAATTTATTAATCATCGGTTATTGGATGTAAAACATTTGGTTATTTAGCAGGCCTACAAATCAAAATAGGTTATGCCAAAAACATTGGCATAACCTATTTTGATTTGCATAACCGGTTTAAAAAAAAATGGAAAAACAACTTTAAAAATTAACAAATTTTACACGACCTGTAAATCGGTTACTGGTATGTGAAATAAGTTTGTATAACTGATAAAAGAAATGATCGTTTGTGCAATTTGTGCAGGCATGATTTAGATATGTAATCTAAAGAGTGAGTCAGCCTTTGATGGGCTTTGAACCATAGTCTTCTGCTTGAGAGTTGAAGAAGTGTATAAAACACACAGAATACGTTGTCTATCATCGTTGATTCTTCTCATACCACTTCCAGTTTGGGAACTGGCAGAATTAGAATTGTGACTCCTTAACACTAGCTCCAAAGTGGATCAGGGTATTTGAAATGGGAGGGGAGGGCAGGGGGGGGGTTAAAAAACCATGTTAAACCAAGGCTTGAAATTAATTTTCAAGATTGAGAAACAATAATTGGGAAGCAAATGCTAGAAATTGAGA
>JAULBS010009424.1:0-10000 GCA_032355785.1 Symmetromphalus regularis | reverse complement strand
CTGATAACTTCATTTATAATTCAATATATTATTAGATTAACTTTATTCAGGTTATATATTTTTTCGTCTATATCCTAAAGCTGTTACAACAATCTACCTATTACTGTGATATTACTGTGAAATGAGCATCATCTCGTACATTTTGTACCTGGGTCAAGTGTTAGACTCGCGGCACCTTTGATCTTTGCAATCAAG
Source organism: Symmetromphalus regularis (assembly GCA_032355785.1). Classification (NCBI taxonomy): domain Eukaryota; kingdom Metazoa; phylum Mollusca; class Gastropoda; order Neomphalida; family Neomphalidae; genus Symmetromphalus; species Symmetromphalus regularis. The sequence continues at coordinate 9,805 of JAULBS010009424.1, read as the reverse complement.
GAAAACATAACAAACGTCTGGAAATGATATTATCTAAGTATCGGTTCATTGGTTTGAAGAACAAACGCTCAACTGCGACAGATCGACCCGTCTGTAGGCGATCGATATAACAAGCAGTTTTATGTAAAGAGAAAGACATAAAAAATATACAGCGTAAAGTACAGTTCTCACGCAATACGTTAAAAAAATCTAAAATTGAAATAAGCATGAAATGTATTGGTGTAAACATGCACTTAAATAAACAATAACATGTTGATATTTAACTGTCCAAATTATTATTACTGTGGGTCTGTACAGATCTAGTAAACATTTTATCTTTTAAACGTACTGTTATCATACGACATATTAAAAATATTAAACTGAAATAAACATGAAATGTATTGGTATAAACATGCACTTAAATAAACAATAATATGTTGATATTTAACAGTCCAAATTACTCTTACTGTTGGTCTGTACAGATCTAGTCATCAATGTTTCTTTTAAACATACTGTTGTGATACGACATATTAAAAATCTTAAATTGAAATAGACATGAAATGTGTTAGTGTAAACATGCACTTAAATAAACAATAACGTTGGTATTTAACTGTCCAAATTCCTGTTACTGTGGGTCTGTACAGATCTAGTAAACATTTTATCTTTTAAACATACTGTTGTCATACGACATATTAAAAATATTAAACTGAAATAAACATGAAAAGTATTGGTGTAAACATGTATTTAAGTAAACAATAACATGTTGCTATTTAACTGCCCAAAGTACTCTTACTGTTAGTCTATACAGATCTAATCAACATTCTATCTTTTAAGCATACTGTGTTTAGTTGTCACATGACATTAAAAGTCTTAAATTGAAATAAATATGAAATGCATTGATGTAAATATGCACTTAAACAACAACACCTGGTAACTTAATAACAAAATTTATTATGTGTTAACAAGTCCATCAACAATACTTAAAAAAATATATGTCATCGAGACAACATATACTTCAAAACAATCTTTTGAGCATACTGTCTAGTTGTCACACAACATATTAAAAAGTCTTAAATTGAAATGAACATGAAATGTATTGGTGTTTATATAAATATACAAACTGAAGTGAATTTTCAACCGACCTGGCTAACGAACATTACCAACTTACTAATAAAAAGTTTATTTTTGAATAAAAAATAACACGTTTACATTGCATTAATGTATGTGACTTTTTTTTTTACAATACGCAACCTAAAAATACCTGTAAAAATGTATTATCTACCTACTTACCTGTCTAACGAACATTACCAACTTACTAATAAAAAATATTTTGAATAAAAAAATTGCATGTTTACATTCCATTAATTGTATATGACCTTTTTTACAATAAGTAACTTAAAAATACCTGTAATTTTGTTTAATTATCTACCTACTTACCTGGCTAATAAGCACAATGACTACAAAGTACTACCAATACTACACCTTCATATAACATCGTACAGGTGCACTAATACACCTGGGTGTTTTCTATGAATATAACCAATACCTGAAATAGAAAATGACCGGAGAAACTGACCTAAGCATGACCTAGCGACACTTGACCCCGTCTCCATAATGAAACACAAACTGTAGTGTTATTGCTATTTATTGTTTTCTCCACAATAAAACAAACTAGTGTTATTGCTGTGTATTATTTTTTTTCATAGCGAAACAAACTAGTGTTATCGCTGTTTATTATTTTCTCTTCATCTTTCCCCTATGTTATTATACAAGATATGTCCACCATACATTTCATTAGAAATTTAAGTTTTTCAATGGTTTTAAATTTTTATTTTTGAAATGACACAATGCAAGAAGAATAAAGTTTGAGACAATAAGATCATAAGAACACTATTCAGTAATGTTTAGACACTATTTATTAAGAGGTCAGTACTATCAAAGTTTAGATTTTTAATAATATATTATTTATACACACACACTAATATTTAGACACTATTTACTAATAGGTCAGTACTATCAAAGTAAAGATTATTAATAATATATTTTTCACACACACACACACACACACACACACACACACACACACACACACACACACACACACACACACAGATTATACAAGTATATTAAAATGTATTTTTAACCATACATGTACAATTTTAAAACCAGTTTTAAAATGTTTAAAGTATTTGTTTCACAAAGTATTAAAAAATAATTTATTTAAATAGAAATTGATTTATTAAATATTAAATTTTGTAGTCAATAGTTTATAAAATTTATCATTTCGCCAAGCTTCTAGGATTATTCCATTTAAAATTACGTCATGTAGTGAACATTATCCTAGACATCGATCACTGTCATAGTAATTATGTCGTCATTAATTGATTAAATTATAATTTTTTTAAAATACATGCTAAATTTTCAAGGTGTTTTAAAATGTATTTATTTTATTATATATTTTTAAATGCCAGTATTGAAAATGTTCTTATTTCTGGATTTTAATTTCATTAAAACTTTTCATAAACTATATTAATCCAATTCAAGATTTATGTTTAAAATCTAACTTATTAATATGATTTTTAAGTGTTTTATAAATATATATATTTATTTATTTATAAAACAAGCATCAGATAATTAAAACGAGTTATGCAATAACGTGTTTATTACATTTATTTATTATAAGTAATTGACCATTTTCATTTTAATATATAATATTTTATAAATTTACAAATTTAACAAGTTATTGTGCCGTTACCATTAAATAACTGTCTTACGCAGGGCCCGCAGAGTGCATTTGAAAGTGGGCGGGGATGGGGGGCGACCGATGGGCTGCAGTAACCCTCTCGTTATTCGAAAACTCTCCGGATTTCGGCCACTTTATTTTTTCTCCGAGCTTGAAAATATTTTTTATTTAGCAAATTAAAAATATATATATGTATTAGTTGTCCCCTAAAAAGTGGGGTTGGGGCATGGTGGTGACTGTTATGGCCATTTTTAATGCTTATATTTTTTATTCATCAAATTAAAAAAAAATGTATTATTGTTCTCTAAAAAGTGGGTGGGAGTGGGGCATGGTGGTGACTGTTATGGCCATTTTTAATGCTTATATTTTTTATTCATCAAATTAAAGAAAAATGTATTATTGCTCTCTAAAAAATGTGTGGGGGTGGGGCATGGTGGTGACTGTTATGGTCATCTTTTAATGCGTATCATTTGGTTTAATTACCGATTTCTGTCTGTCGTGTCACACTCAAAGCTTAATTTGTGGACAAGCTTTCAAATAGAGCCTTTATAACGCTAAGTGTCGTTAAATTAACTTTAAACAATATACGTCCAAATTACTACCGAATTGGGGCACGTATTTAACCAGCTTACCAGGCGAAACGGATTAATTACATGTATTTTACTATACATCTGTTGTTCTGCGGATAATTGTGTTTTGCGTAGCTCATCCCTGTAAGCAATTGGTTCATTGTTATGCAAATGTATGCACATAATATGGGACCAATTAGACACGAGTGGCCAATGCCACTAACAGCTTGCGATAAATAAGGTATAATTATATTGAACAGTGCTTGTTCTTTATAGATTGTAAACTGTATAGATGAATATGCTAATTACTATGCAATAGTGCAGATGAATCATTTGTGGGACTAAAAATTAGTCCCACAATTAGTTCTTTCGAAACGTCAAACTATATATTTAATAAATAGTTTGCGTTTCGAAAGATAAATTGATCATATTACATCATCGACTAATACTGCTTATTTAAGAAGATATATACATTCCTATGAATATAAAATAACATTTTGAAAGTTTAACATTTTTATTTTATGTAAATGTATACATAATTTTAAGTTTGATGTTTTTACATTAAATAATATAACTATATACGTGTTTGAAACTTTACATTAACCATCTACACAAACAGTTCAAATTTTGGCGTTTTTATATTATAATAATTAAATACAAGTTTGGACGTTTGACGTTTTAACATTAAATGGCTAAAATAATTATACACAAGTTTAAAAGTGTGAATTTTTAACATTAAATAACTATAATAATTATATACAAGTTTGGTAGTGGTATTTTTACGTTATATAATTACGTAAACGTGTTTGTAACTAAAAGTTTTTACATTAAATAACTATGTACATGTACACACACAAAGTTTGTTTTTCTTTTCTACATTATGTAAATATATACTGGTATACGAGTTTGAAAGCTTTACATTTTTATATTAAATCATTTACTACATGCATGTACGCACATTTCAAAACAGTTTACATTATAAAAACGTAAACACAAATTTCAGTGATGTTTTTATTATATAAATGTGTACATACGTCTAATATTTTGACATTATATAACTTTACACACGTTTGTGCACATTTTACGTTTTTAAATCATATAACCATAATTATACATGTGTATATATAATTATATACAACTGAAAATTTGAAGGTTTTACATTAAATAGCTGTAATTATACAGAAGTATGAACGTTCCTCATTTTAAAATTGTGTTACTTCAGGTATAACTATACAGGAGCGTTGGAACCTAGGGAGAGGTGCCTGGGGTGGGGTGGGGTTGGGATGGCGGGTGTCTATATACTGAATGTATTACATTAGTATTATTAGGAAAAGTCAAAATATATTAAAAATTGGATCGTAAACTTAGAATACGTGCACAGATTTTTATTACTTACAAATAATTCCTATAAACCTGTTCTTTATTCATCGTTAAATTATTCACCGCCAAATTCTGATGTTCAGAAACGGCAGCCACCCCTCAATATCAATTTCGTTCCGATGCCCCAGTATATAATCATACCAAATTTTTTTAAATATTATTTTATTTAAATATTTTATTTATTATATTGATTGAATTATATTTTATTGCTTTTACGAAACAAATGGATTTGGGACAAGTTTTCCATCTTACTAAGCCTTCTCCATAATATATACATCATAGACGACAGTAAAGTTACATTTAGGAAATAAAAAATACGAACAAAAAAAACCCGAATATTTATTATATGCTACACTTATATACTATATATACATTTAAAGGTTTATGTGTTTCAATAATGACATGATAATGACATGACATCTTAGAACAAAACTGAAATGGGAAACCGGCTATCTGTTTTAATTATAGCGTGCTTGCATGCTAAACCTCCCCCACTTTAGCGTGGTTACATGCTTCCTTGCCCAAGCAGTACCCACGGTGATTGATAGGTTTAGGAGCGAATCCATCAGGTGCTTTTCATTGGAGTGCTGGAGAAATCACCCGAGACTTTCCACACAATAAATAACAAAAAATAAAGAATATCACATGTAAATATAACTGTCAAACCAGTGTGTTATGTTTGTGGTATCATACCACTATTTGTGTTAATCAAAGATTTTTTTTTATGTTTATTGTAATACAGCAGTTTGATTTGAAAAATATAAATCCAATTTTAAGAAATGTATATCTTTTTTTAATAATTTTTTTTAATTAACTTCTATTTTCCATGTGAAGCAATACATTATTGTTTGTATCGGATAATTGCATTTTTTTCATTGTTTTGTATAATAATTATTTATTTTAAAATATATTTATATCTGTATTAGCTAAACTTTATTCTAGAAAGTTTGAACAAAATGAATCAATTCTAAAATAGATTACTGATCCAGTTAAAAACAAAAATAAAAATATTTTGAACCAAATTGATTAAGTTGGTAGCACAATCAGAGCACGTAGTAAACATTTATTTTAAAATTGATTATTTGAAGTACTGTCGGACTTACTATATACATTCATTAAACATTTAAACGAATGTCTCGTATAATTTATCAATAATGTATATTATTATCCAGGAACTAACTTCAAATAATGAATACCTTTTTTCGTTATTGTGAATATTATTATAATAATGGAATAAAAATAATAAATAAATAATAATATTGATTATTATTATTTAATTTCTATTTTTATTTATTATTATTAATATATTAACTAAATAAATGCAATAAACATTGATTTACGTAAAAAAAAAAAACCGGAACTGATTTAATTCATTTTAAACAAATAAATGGAACTGCCAAAACTTCAATGTGTTAACAATATGTATGTTACAATATGTAAATTATATAACATCAATGATTATATTAATTGTATATACCACACTTCTTAACTAACATATTGACATATCGTACAACGTACAACTGACATATAAATAACTAATTTACAAATATAATTTCTATTTAATTCAGTTTTAGAAACCAATTTATTTCTCAATTGTATATTGTCGATCTACAATTATAAATACTATAATTTTGCCACAATTAGATACGGGAATGTGAATCTATGTTTGTTTCGTTATGTTATGCACAGGCAGCTTTGCTCATTAGCCATAGTTAATTATTCACTGTTGCAAATTAATTTATTTTTCTCGTTTGTCCTGTTCTGCAGTATCTCATAATGTATTTACTTTTATTTGAACAAATATTTATGACATTAACGCAGTCATCGTATGCATGTTTAATAACAGAATTATTACCGTATTATTGTTATACTAGGTTCGTAATGTTGTATTTACATACCGAAACGACATATTTTATCTGTACACGACAATGTCCAATGGATGTAATGGAAAATTAATATTTCCATAACACAGGACAACACATATAACAGTCGTTGGTAAACCAATCGTGGCGTAATATACTGAACGCCAAAAATATCTAGTCATAAAATTAATATTTCTCCATACGTTTTGTAAATTTTAAACTTATATTGGATAACATCTCTCCATACATCTATGACTATATCAGGGCCGGCGCTGCCTGAAATGCAAGGGTCAATAATCTGTGGTGCCATTTTCTGCGATAATATTTACATTTATTGAGTACTGTGTAGGCGCCCTTTATATGACTGATGACGTCCCTATTTAGTCTAGGCTCCCATATTTAACGGCTGCGACGGCCCTATATATTAAGATGAAGTCGTGCTAAATTACAATTTAAGGGGCCCTATTAGAATAAAGGGTAAACACTTTTAATACTTTGCCTGAGGTGCGGATCCATTTGGATTATTTTTCATTCCAGCCAGTAGCCCACGACTGTCACAACAAAAGCACACATAAAAGACTTAGGATATCTTGCTGCTAATCGAAAAAGTAGCCTATATGACGATAGCTGGGTGTCGTTAAACAAACATTTCTTTCCTTTCCTATGGCTTCAGCCACATTCCAGAGGTGCGACTGGCGTGTTGGTCAAATCATCTCTGATCATTTAAGGTCAAATTGTTTTCGTCCTCTTGACCTAGCCCTGCTTGTGTGATGAACCGTGAAACGTGAAATAGACGAAGTTCTTGTGAAGTCAGTCAGACATAACTATGTATTTATTACAAACCAGCATCCTATATTAAATTTACCGGCGCTGTGGTTAGGCTGTCAAGACTCATGACTGGTTGGTACAGGGATCAAATCTCAGCTGATGCATGGATTTTTTAATCTCAATACCGGCTCCAACTCAGAGTGAGTGCTCCGCAAGGCTCAGTTGGTAGGTGTATGTCACTTACACTGACAAGCGGTACATATCTGGTTCATCGGATGCTGTGGTATGTGCTATCCTGTTTGTGGGAAACAGCAAAGAAAATTTAAAAAATGAGATGAAACGGTTGGCTCATTCCACGAAAATGTAAACTGAATATCTAAGAAACATTTTGTATTTAGCCAATATTTCCTACTTTTATTTGAAGAGAGGCATTATAAGATTATTATTCCTCTAAAGAAATATATTAGAATGACCATATGTTTGACATCCAATAGGCGACGATAAGATACAATTCAATGTACTTTTTAGGCGTCGTTAAATAAAACAAACTTTAGTTCTTATTTTCGTAAGTTATGTTTTGGACAGATAAATTTAAAATCGTGTTAATCCTTATAAATAATATTTCCCATCTTATACTATCACAACATCAAGATCCAGCTTGGCCCACCTTCCTGTTTCAACAGATAACGTATGTCCTCTTACACGAAATCTCGTCATCTTCAAGCATAATGTCGCAACATGACCATAATCACAGCATTGCTTACAACACAATACTTGAAAAAAATGTACAATGTAAAGTTGCTCTCGGCTATTCGTTAATCAAGAGCGCCAGTGCTGTACAAACATGTATATATTTTGTTAATATCGTGCGATAAAATACCCCCTAGATGCTAATTGATAAGAGTAGCCCGTGTGGCGCCAACGGGTTTGTTCTTTGACTCTTGAGATTTCTGTCGTTATTATCATTCATTTGACGCGGCTAGATTCAATTTGATTAAACAATGTGGCTAAACAAACATTTCGGTTTTCAAAAAGACCACGTCGTCGTAATGGGAAAGGGTTGGGAGAAAGATGAGGGTAGATAATTGAAGATTTTTTGTTTGGTTTATAAATTGTAATTATTTTTTTTATGTAGATGATCGTTACAATTTGTTACTGACTATGACATTATCTTGCTTCCATGTAACATTCTTTAATCCCATTGGTTGTTACCCGGTTGACAAAACCCTTATATCCCCGTGGGCGGAGTCAATTTTTCTTATACCCCGTCTATAATTTTCAACAACTTACTGCCACCCCAATTATCTTAAAAACAAACTTCAATTAAGTATATTTGCAGAGACAAACTAACACTCGGTTGATATTTCACATATTAACAAACACGAGAAGCGAATTCTATTTATCCTATTTACTAGTACATGTACTTACAATATCACAAAACAACAACGTCTGCTGCGTCGCCATCTTTATTATATCCATGACGTCATACATAAGAACGTCATTACTAAATACGTAACAATTATCGGCGAAACAAGTGACCGAGTGTTATTCTCTTACATTACTTTCATGGGCGTAAATCCCGGGGGATGGGGCGGACGCGGGGGAGGGACTTCCCCCACTTTTTGGAAGGGGGGGACGCCTATATAATTATCACCCTCCCACTTTTTGCTTAGAAAAACTGAAAATATCAGTGAAATTAAAATTAAAATGCCTGAATAATAATTTTTACCAGTAGTTTTCTTTATTGTATCAATGTAACACTTTAAACCATGTCGTCTTAGCGCAAATATACCAAAGTACAGAAGTGGTTTATAATGGTGGGGGGATGGGGAGAGCTGCGGGATGGTCCGTCCCCACCCCACTTTTTGGACAAGGGTGTGTTCCGTCTACCTCACTTTTAGGAACGGATTTTCGCCCTTGATGCAGAACGATCAGTCCTTCTTAAATACGAGGTGAAAAAATTACTGCCTATGACAAAACAATCAAAGTGATATCATTCATTATCATTTTTATCAGTTTGATTTCAGTTCCAACCAATGGTCCGCAACTCTTTCACCAAAGCCCGAGGTATGTGCTGTCCTGTCTGTGGGACAGTGCATAAACAGACCCTTTGTGCTGCTTATCAAAAAGAGTATCATATGTGGTGGCAGCGGGTTTCCTCTAAACAAATATGTCAGAATGATGATAAGAAAACAATCAGTGTGCTTTATAAGCGCCATTAAATACAACAAATTTTACTTTTTTCTCTTACTTCAAAGTGACCCTGATCGTTTTGCCTTCGTAGTCTTTATATAGTATCTACTACATACAGGGCCGGATATTTAGACATTGGGGTGGGGTGGGGGAGCGGAACACTTCAGTTTCGGGGGCCCATCAACATAGAAATTAAATTACATAACAAATAAAACAAATGAATAAAATGAAATATATATATACTCAATTTGCAGCTAGAGCAAGCTTTTATTCACATGCAGGAATCTGCTAATTCACATTGCAATTTGGGA
>JAULBS010009403.1:0-11203 GCA_032355785.1 Symmetromphalus regularis | reverse complement strand
GGTGGGTGGGGGCCAGCGGGATTGTCCGCCCCCCTCTTTTTGGACAAGGGTGTGTTCCGTCCCCCCACCCCCACTTTCAGGAACGGATTTTCGCCCTTGGTCAGACCTATGGTGTTTTGCGACTCATGATATCCAAAGAGGAAATGCAACCACCATCTTTTATATGCGCTTTCCTACAGAAAGCACGGCACATAACATAGCCTATGATAAACCAGCTGTGGACCATATGCCGTAGATTACAGTCTGGGTGTAAATAAAGTTCAGTTCAGACCACTGGTCGGTGTAAATGACACACATCTAACCACTGAGTCTTAGAAGAACTCACTCTGGGTTGGAGGCGGTATCGATGTTGAAAATACCATTCCTTAACTGAGATTAGATCCCAATACCTACCAGCTGTAATTTTGACAGCTTAACCAGTGTGGTCAACCTACTCACTGAACACGCCTATGATATAATTTAGATACTAGCTATACAGTAGGCCTACTCAAAACGTACGTATGCACGCCCACACACACACAACAGGCGCGGATGCAGGATTTTTAAAGGGGGGGTGTCCAAATTTGATGTTTGATAGGACTGGGAGAAAATGCTTAATTTTCACGTCCTTCTACTCGGAAAATATATTACAAAAACAATAAAAATTCTAGAAAAGGTGGGGGAGGGTCCGGACCCTCTGGATCAGCTACTGCAGAAACACACACGCGCGCTTACACACACACACACACCACACTATTGACTAATGTGTGTGTGTTTTGAGTAGACCTACTGTACAGTTAATACCTATACAGGGCCAGAGCAGCCGTGGAACGGGGGGGGGGCATTAATCACCCTCCATAATCTGCGGCGCCCTTTTTTGTGACTATATTTACATTTATTACGTTGTATGAAGCCTTCAAATGTCGACCCTATTCAGTTACCCCTCCCCCCTTGTACATGTAATATGTTTTATGTCTTTAATTTTCAATTAAGTATGATAATCTTAATCCGGATAAATTTGGCTCGTGTTCAAAGAAAGTAACTACATAATTCATTGACTAATTTGTGAATGAGGCATTACCCTTGGTTTTACCCAGATTTAAGTGTCTAAACCGGCCATAAATTAATTGATAATGAATGCTTGTCGTGTAGAACAATTTAATAATATCGTTCAGAATTGTATTTTAAAATACGTAATTTGTATACATTTTTTTTACGCGCTCTTTCCAAATGCTAGCGAGTCGAATAGAGAAACAAAAACACGTAAATGTATTTATTTCTCTGTATTTTGTATGTTCTGTAGAGGATTTACCCGAGATAATTTGATTGCTGGATCGAACCCCTTTAGTGGACTCATTCTCTGATTGAGTTTTTCCCATCCCAATTAGTTCCCTATGACTGGTATATTAAAACCCGTGGGAAGGTACATATATAAAAGATCCCTTGCTGAAAATGGAAAAATGTAACGAGTTTTCTTTGACTACGTGTTGAAATTACTAAATGTTTGACATCTAAATACTTTTAGCCGATTGTGAAAAAATCAAAGTGCACTAATGATGTCGTAAAACAAAGAAACAAAAATGTATCTGAATAATTTGTTTTTGCGGAAAGGGGGGTGAGGATCTCAGGCCCGTACGTATGGGAGGGGGGGGGGCGACGGGTGCGCACGCACCCCCTTAAATCTGTCGAGGTCCGTAAATGCAAATTTGGATTGACGCTAATTTACTAGAATAGCAGTTTTTTGAAGAAAAAAATTAATGTGATTAATATTATAAAAAGTTGATTAAAATACGAGAAATAACTAAAAGAAAAAACAAAACTACGCCAATGATCCCACCCTTTTCGACAACCAATTAAAACAAAGTTTCCATTATAATTTGGCCTAATTTTGGACTCTGAACATTATATTTCTGTGTAAAAAAAGATTTTAATCTTAAAAGTTAGACCTATAAGGTATTAATATAATTTTATTTTTAAAATGAAACACTGAAATACTCACATATATCAAATATAACTGTATAGTGGCCTGTCGAGACGTAAAGTACATGTAATATACTAATAAAGGGGTGTTACCAAAATTTGAATATAGGCCTACATATTAAACAACTTAAATTAAATACATGTACTTGTCATTATATTGTTTATGACTCAGAAATAAAAACCTCCAAGTTGAAATGTTTCTTAATATAAACGCCCGTGTATTTGTGAAACGGTTTGTAGGTGTGTCAAAAACACCTAGGATTGGCAAGCAAAACGGGCAGCGTGAATAGGCAAAACGGGAGGGGTAAATATACTCACTCCAATTGCGTTATACATTCAGTTTTCTGGTTCCTTTTATGATATATTTCCTCATAACATCAGGCATATTTTAATGTACGTGGCAAAGTTACATTATCAATATTATTTCAAAATGGACGAACGTAAGGTAATCGAAATTGGGTTGTTGGGAGTTTTCCAGGGGAATTCCCATCTTAATCCCTTTTGCGCACGACACTACGTGTTATTCACAAAACCTTTCGTCCTTTTGAACTTCCCATAATTATGTTTGCTTTATTATTTATTATGTACAGTATACATTACATTAAGACACTTCTCTTTATTGTCTAGTGTAAATTGAATTTTAAATTAGGCCTACTACATAATCTAGAAAAAACAACAACAACAATAAACGTTAGATGTTTAGACCTACACAGTAAATTCAATCCACCCCTTATCTTAGGTCAGCTCATTATTATATTCCAGATTATATTCCAAAACCAATTTAGTGCTTAGGTGAAATAAATTTAGTGCTCATGTGAGGCACATTTTCTGGATTTAACCAGTATCAAATGTTGTTTAATCATTATAATTCAGCTCTTAATAAATTGATAAAATACCGGTATGCAATTTTTTAAAAATAAATAATAATAATATTCCAGATATTTATGCAGTGGCGGATCTAGGAGGGGACCTCAGGTTCCGGGCCCTTCTAAATTTTACGATTAAAATAACATTTTAAAATATTATTATTATTAGTTTTAATGTTAAAGAATTCGAGGAATTGGCATCATACTATTCCTCCCCCCCCTATGGATTTTCTGGACCCGCCACTGATATGCAAGAGGTGGGGTAGGGGGTGGAAATTCTGTCTGACATATATGGGACATATGGGAATTTTATTTTAATACTGACCCCCTTTTAAAATGATTCAGGAGTGTTTTGAGCGCATTAGCAGCTATTTTAAGATAGGCTACTCGTTACGATTAGTGAAAATATTTAAGTCTGGCATAAAGAATAATAATAAAATAAAAAGTAAATAATAAAATAAAAGTATGATGTTAATAGGATGATAATAGACTAAAATTGCTGTGGAAAATGCCGTGGGTTTTTTTTTTTTTTTTTGCCGTAGACATTTTCTTAATTGCAGTGGTTGACAAGTGTGGAAGTGTGTTTGGATTGGCGTATGGGAGAGGAGGGAGGGGGGGATTGATGTCACCTGCGTACGCCAACGAGCATGCAACATAAATTTCAGTACGACCAGTAATGAAATTGCTAAAACATTATAAGCTATTATAACAAAACAATGTTCACCTAAGCCCGTGAACTGTCTGAAATAGATGTATAGCCTACGTATAACGTTTGTTGTTTATTAACAGTGGTTTCAAAACAATAATTATTATAATAATTATTAAATATGATAATCCTTAAATAATGAAAAGCGTAATTAAGTCATAATATATATCGGCTTATTTATTTATTCATTCATTGGCTACACAATTTCGCAGACAATAAAACAAATCCCTCAGAAACCAAACTTCTATTATTTTTTCATTTTATAACTTTGAGGGTCGTAATACAAGTAATAATGTCACATTATACAAGTATTTTGCAACGTCGAATTATTTCCGGGATAAGAAGTTTAAAACAAAATGTATCAAGCTTAAACGGTGAGATTTAAATAAAAAATAAAAAACAATAAATAAATTTTAAAAAAAACTTTGGCCAATAGGCCATATCATTCATTAATAATATAAGCATTAGCGGATTCCAGAGCAAAAGGAAAAGTAGATTATGTCCCTTCTCTGAACTGTCGTCTGCTAGTAACCCCAGTTTTGTTTTCGTAAATAGTAGGTCTAATGGCGACAGCTCAAACACCGTGGCCTGTAATATTGCACCAGTCACTAGAATTGACGGAATTAGGAAAATACCTGAAACAGAAACGTTTTAAGCTTCGCAGTAAGTAACTGTTGTGGTACAGTGGTAAACAAGTGTGTTTATTTTGTTGACCGAGTTTTTCGTGTCTTTGACCGTCCCTGGTGACGCAGTGGTTAAGCTATCAGACTCACGTGTGTTAGGTACTGGGATCGAGGCTTGGAATTTTAAATCTTGACGTCAGTTCCAGCATTGAGTGAATGTTCCATAAAGTTTAATGAAGGTAACGGGTTTCCTTTAAAGAATATGAGTAAAAAAAACACGACATATGTCTGACACGAAGGCTAGGCTAATAATAGAGATTAATATAGTCTGTTTACACTATTTTTGTTCAGGAACATACTGCTTATTGCTTAATGGTTATTGATTTGCAGTAACCCTATGTTCAGTTGGCGACGTATTCCCGTAATATTTACTGCATCGCCCTGCAATGTAAAAAATACAGGGGCGTTGGAGCCGGGGGAAGGGGTGTGGGCCTGTGGCTGCATTAAAAAAATTTTAATGTTATTCTTATGTTTTTTGGTAAAGTCAGTTGCTTCTTAGTATTAGCAGCCCCCTCCCCCCCCCCCACCAATATGAATTTTGTTCCAACGCCACTGAAATATGCAGAAAAGGATACAAAAAATATTTTTGGGACACAAGATTAGATTACCGCTCTTTTCCACTTTGAGATGAGATTTAATGAAATATTAAGGCAGGTTTTACAAAGCGATTGCAGAACAGTAATTGGAATCGTCCACCTCTTAAAGTCAAACATACCGATATTTGTTTTTGGTCTGCAATCATGGTACTATGGAATTCCTTTTGGCGGGAACATGTTGGCGGTAGTCACAAGAATGGAACATAAATTTGATAATAAATGGCAACTCATTTAATCGCTATTTCTTTCATTCGGAGAGCGGGATGTAGCTCAAATGGTAGCGTGTCTTCCTGTGAACCGGTCGGTCATCGGATTGATCCTTCACTGTGGACCCATTTGCAGTTAGGGTTACTTTCTGTTCCAACCTGTGGTCCACAACTGGTTCATCAAAAACCGTGGTATGTTCTGTCCTGTCCATGAGACGGTGCATATAAAAGACCCCTTGCAGCTTATTGGAAAACGTAGCTTATGTGGTGGAAGCTGGTTTCCTCTAAATAAATAAATCAGAATGAATATATCATTAACGTCCAATAGCTGATGATAAGATAAAAATCAACGTGCTCTAGAGGTATCATTAAATAAAACTAATTTTTCTTTCATTCATTTATTCATTCATTCACTATTTATTTTTTATTTATTTCTGAATAGATCTAAATCAATAATTATGTGTTTCTGACCACATAATCCTATCTAGAAAAAGTGGCAGATCATATTTTTATCAATACTTTAAGTTTTTTTAAATTTATTTATCTATCATTCATTTATTCAAGCACTCATTCATTTATTTATATTTATTTTTCTGTTTAAAATTTGTTGATAGTATTGAAAAAGATTTACAGATTTTACATTATGTTCCCAAAAGTCTTTCTCCTGGAGTTTGATTGCATCACACTAAAATTATTTATGATCTGTTTCAGTCTGATTGTGATTATGTTTAAGTTTCAGAAACTGTAACTCCATATAGTATTATTTTCCCCAAATCTGGCATTGCCTTCCTTCACGTGACTCTTTCACCATCTCTGTGGGATTCTGGATCTGGAAAATTAAAACCAGATTTTATAAACAGGTTTGTGCTGTTATTATCACAAAATTTAGGTTTAAAATAATACGAAAAAATATCTGGCACAATTGCAGGTGTATGAGTTTGAGGGTCAGAGATGGGTGCCGAACCCCCCTTTTCGAAGTTTTTTTAAATTTTAATTATTTTTTTATTTTAATTATATCGTTTCTTTAGGGCAGATGATATGTTATACATTATGTCTCCTCCCCTATCCCTTGCAAACATGTCTGCACATGTGCCTGAAAATATATGCTTAAACGCATACTCCCACGGACCCGTGAACTAATTAATTTCCATACAAAGAATTAATTTTAAATATAAACATTTGATTTGTCCATAGAAATACTTCATTCAACTATTTACATAACAACTGCATCTCGCTTATCATCAATATTTTAAAAAATAATAATTAAATTATGGTAACGAACCATAAATTGAAAAAAAAAAGTTTATTTCCGCTGAATAATGTGTGACGTATATATTTCGAGTCACGTGACGGGTATTCGCCCATTAGTCGTTATTTTAAAACTTTTGAAAGTATTTGTAGCTTCAAAACATTTCGTACCAATTTAATTCGCCCCATTTATTATTTATTTGTTTTTGGCCCCATTATTATTATTATTTTAAAAATTATTTATTGTTTTAGCCTTCAATATAATTACCCTGATATTTATTCTATAACTCCTTTTCTGTCAAAATGAAATGGGGGGAAACTAAGAAACAAAATTTATATTTTTATAATTTTAAATGTTTTTTATGTTTTGTTTTCTCTTCAGCATTGACAGGTTTGTTCAGGTACATCGTCAATGTTACCTGCTCACCCAGGCAACACAGTATGAAGATGAACAGCTCAAACTCTTTTCAGCTATACAGCTGCAGTGCGTTTAATTTTAAAATTTATTTTTGTTTTAACTTTAATAACAAAATAATCTTCTTTTAAAAAAAATATTATTCCAAATAGTTGAAATAAAAGGACCTATATGTTCTATTTTGCTAATTTAATACAATATAACCCATATCAAGCAACCACCTGTCTAAAACTAAAAGGGTCACATTTATGTTATCTCAAATCTTCAAATTGCGTACAATTTAATCTGTATTATGCAGCCACTTATCTTAAAGTTCCATCTTTATTTTCTTTCAAATCTTCAAATTTAGTACAATTTGACCTGTATTTAATAAGCAGCTGGTTCTGAAAAATTGGACTCTGTGTGAAAATGTTGATAATTATTTATGATGATTGTTATTGATTTTTTTTTTCAGGTATCTGGCAACAAAATTACAAATAATTCCCATTCACAATGCCGATGAAGGGGTAAAGGCTATGGTTAATATTGCAAAGGTATGAGGTTAGAATTAAATCAGTGGCAATTCTGATCATAAATAATAAAAATAAGAATTTAAAAAAAAAAAGGTTTTGAAAAAAGAAGGTAAATAAATAAATACATAAATGGTAAATAGATAGTAAATAAAATTATTTATTAAATACTAAATAAAGGAATGAATGAATTAACAATAAAAAAAAACAATTAAATTTAAAAAAAAAAAATTATACATAAAAATGTCCTTCCAATCCTACATAATTTCTTCAATAAAAGTTATTATATTTGCCAGAACACACACTGTTATTTTATTTAGGACAGAATGAAGATTATTAATTTCAGCTTCTCTGCAAGCCCATCTCTGACGTGATGAATCAAAGATTTGAGGCTTTACTTCAACACCAGTTGATGGATGAAACAATTCCCTCCATCCTTAAACAACTGCAACTTGACGATCACCATATCCTTTATAAACATGATAAATTAAACCACTTAGACAGTGTTCCACATCACGTAGAAATGGAGGTATAGTACTTCCTGATGCTCAAAATCATGCATTAAGAAAAGTGGGAAATGGTATGAACATGTAATGGCAATCTGCCACAAGAGGTACCGCATTTTTACCGAGAAGGTATAACTTGTGTAGTTTCAGACGCAGATTGAACGTAATTGGGACTGCTATCTTTAATCACATTAGTTATTATAACAATTATAACTCCATCATAAAAATTGCATAGTGATCAAAACATCTATTTTCGGAAAATAGTATTTTACTTTTATAACTGTCAAGTTCAAGTTAATTTAAGTTCTGTTCGCTTATATCCTTTGTGTTTCCTCTCTTGAGACATGAATACACATGAATTTTGTACAAGGAGGTCAGAATACCCTCACTTTTCCTGAGAATGTGGAACACTGACTTAGGTCAGGTAAAAAATATAATAAATCTCCAAACACAGAATGTTCTATGGTTTAAAGGAATAGCTCCCCCCTCTCCCCACCCCAGGTGAGTAGAAATACCTGGGGGAAAATAAAGCATAAATTATGCTAATCCAGTTTGCCAGCAGATATTTTGTTACCAAAAAACGAAAATAAGTGACTTTGTTAACAAACATGACTGACTAAAGACTTTTCATTCAAAATCTCGTTATGTTGGCATCAGTTTGACAACACGTCTACACCCCATTCACCCCATTTGAAAATTGTCCTCATCAAAACCAAATTTCTTAAAATTGCATCATGAATCAAACATTTAAAGTGTTTCTGTTCAAAATCTGAACCTTAACTGAGAAAACAGATTCAAATGATACAAGATGGGATCGGGAGTCTCGCTATGTTGGCATCTGCTTCACGAGAAGATCTCCTTGATTGCAGTCTTGATTCTGAAACAGCCAACAGAATTCTTGCGTTCTTTAATCAGAAGAGACACGAGTATTAAAATATATTTGACGTCTGAACATTTTTTTATTCTGCTTTTTCACTCATTACGTTTCTTCATCTTTGAAGTAATTTCATTAAAAGATACTTAACCTATTGTAAATATATTTTGAGCCATTTCAAAAAACATGATGACCAGAAAATGAAGCATGTGCCAAAACTGACATTCAAAGCATGTACTATCACGTAATGGTTAATTTTAACATCAAAATGGGGAATGAGACAATACCCAAGCACACTGGTTATTTGACAATACCCAAGCACACTGGTTATCTGACCATACCCAAGCACACTGGTTATCTGACTATACCCAAGCACACTGGTTATCTGACCATACTCAAGCACACTGGTTATTTGACCATACCCAAGCACACTGGTTATCTGACGATACCCAAGAACACTGGTTATCTGACGATACCCAAGCATACTGGTTATCTGACGATACACAAGCACACTTGTTATCTGACGATACCCAAGCACACTGGTTATCTGACTATACCCAAGCACACTGGTTATCTGACTATACCCAAGCACACTGGTTATCTGACCATACCCAAGAACACTGGTTATCTGACTATACCCAAGAACACTGGTTATTTGACGATACCCAAGCACACTGGTTAAATTCAGCAGCTATCAAAAACACTACTCTGCCCTGAAAAGGCAATATGTTGTCAAATTACAATTGTGATAAAATGACTTTCTTTTATCTCTCTGGTAATGGTTGAATGATTTTGTATCTCAGAAATAACATGACCTAGAGCTAAGAGGAACATATAATGTAGTGCACATACTACCAACTATAATTCCCAAAAAAATTGGACATCAGTCATATGGTCATTCTGACATGTTTTAGAGGAAACCTGCTGTTGCCACACAGGCTACTCTTTCCGATAAGCAGCAAGGAGTCTTTTATATGCACAATCCCACAGATGGGACAGCACACACCACGTCCTTTGATGAACCAGTTGTGGACCACTGGTTGGAACGGAAAATAAACCAAACTGTAGATGGGTCCACTGAGAAGGATCGATCCGACGACCGATAGGTTCACAGGAGGACACCAACTATAATTCATGCATTAACTCATTTTGTTCAGAGCTGTCACTATCTCTTACCTAAGCATGGCAGTATTTGTGCAACATAGGCTTCACTATCCAATATCATATCCTTTGTTACATCCACTAAATCTCAAATGGTCAGTAAGCGGGTAGGTGTACATCACTTGCACCAACCAATGGTTCACTGCTGTTTTATGAAAGGTTGTGCTAAGTGCTATCCTGTCTGTAGGAAAATGCTTATAAGAGATCCTTGCTTCTAATCGAAAAGAGTAGCCTATGTGGCAGTAGTGGGTTCCTCTAAAAATACCATGTAAAGTTTGTTTTATTTAACACCGCCTCTAGAACACATTGATTTATATCTTTTCATCAGTTATTGGACGTCAATCATATGGTCATTCTGACATTATTTAGAGGAAACCTGCTGCTGCCTCATAGACTACTCTTTGCAATAAACAGCACGGGCGTCTTTTATATCCACCATCCCACAGACAGGACAACACATACCAAGGCCTTTGATGAATCAGTTGTGGGCCACTAGCTGGAATGCAAAATAGCCCAAACTGCAAATGGGTCCACTGAGAAGGATGGGTCCACTGAAAAGGATAGATCCAACGACCGACCGGTTCACAGGCAGACACGCTACCGTTTGAGCTACATCCCGCTCCAAAAATACCATGAGTCTCAAAACACCACTTATATGTATGACACCTAATAACCGCTACATAATGTGCTGGAGTGTTGAGACCCTGAATAGGTCATAACAGGCTGAATGCTCACCTGTTAAAAAATTCAAACTAGCACTTTCTCCAACCTGCAGCTGAGGTCTGGAGAACCAAATAACAGAGGACATCTCGATCTTTGAAGGATTACTAGTATCAAGACTCCTAGCTCTATGGTTACTGCATTACCAAAGCACTTTTAATATATTACAGTCAGAGGAAACATGTTATTTTTTTCAGTGATGGGAACAAGTTGCCTTGATGACACCCCATACAGGCCACAACAGACAGAACACTTGTATGTTAATCACCAACCCATAATTGTGGTACATAAGACCAAACGACTAAGCATATCTTACAGTGGTGCTCAACTTTTGAAGAATTTTGATGGAGTGATTTATTACAGAGACAGACGAGAGCTGGAGAAAAATGTAACATTTGATCCTACAGACAGGACTACTGGTGTAGCTTGTGAATGAAAAGTATGTTCAGACTCAAGAGGTGGACCAAGCTGCATCTAGTGTATATTAGATTCAGGGTAAAAAACTAAATGAATTAATGATATGTCTTTTATTTATTTATGAAATAAACATGAATTAATTGGAATTTAAACAAAATCAAATCACAGCTTCACTTTTTGAATCAAAATAATACAATCTTCAGTTTCAAATTGATTAACAAAGTTATACCCACTCAAAAAAAAGTTAAAGATATCTTTTGTTTTTTCAGCAAATCACTGACAACTTTTTTTTTTTTTTTATGCAGGACATTTCAGTCTCATGCAGTACTGAATGTCA